>KK113249.1:91594-105780 GCA_000611955.2 Stegodyphus mimosarum
CCATAAACGTTGTACTATGAAAAAATGTAGCATAGTTGAAATTTTATTCTTAGGCCTTTTTAAGCGGTGTTCTGATTAATAAATAACCTGATTCTTAAGCTTTATTTATGTAGATACATAAAATGCAAGACACACCTATATTCACCCAATATCATTTAAATAGTTTCACTATTCTCCATTCCAGATGACTCAATTTAATCATCATTGTGTTATCATACTTTGCTTAAACTGACAATGTCAGCTTAGTTTCTGAGAAAAATAAGTCTTTTCTAAAATAAAGGAGCATAATATTGTTGCGTGCGTACGGATTCGTTATGGACTGAATGCACAAGTCGTTTAAAAGTTAACAAGAACTTATTCTTTCCACAAGAAATAAATCAAAATGCTGAAATATTTCTTCAGAGATATTAGTGCAATACCACAATATCTTAAACGTTAAACAGAATTCACTTTAAAGCAGATAAAATGATTCTATCTCACAGCGAAATCGCTACAATCAATAACAGCATTAAGTAAGCAACAGCACTTCGCTTTAAACAGCTACAACTACAACTGAGATGAGGTGTTTCAATTCGGCTTTCAAAAGCTTTTTAGTTATCACTAGAACAATCTCGATTTTTCTAGATTTTTCTGGATGGTAACAGTAATAACGAGATATTTATTTATTAAATATTAAATGCACGCGCTCTTTTATTTTTATTTTTCCAACGTAGCTTTCTCTTCAAAAATCGTCTGCGTTGCACGGGAAAATAAAGCAATTTTAATTACAATTCTTAATAAACAGCCAAATAAATATGAAATCCGTAACAATATGATGAAAATGAACTTTTTGATTTCCGTTCTCAATCCTTTACCACTGAGAACAAAACTTCGCAACTGCACAATGTGGTGACACAACAGAACAAGAATACGCAACTTGAGCCGAAAAAAACCGTTTGTAACAACTGCTTCGATCAAGGTCACTCCCTTATCAACAGTAGCAAAATAATTTGGAAAAAAACATGCTTCGATTTGAAAAACCATAAAATGCTTCGAATGACCCACAAAGCACATTTGCCTAATTTCCCTTATTTTATCAAAATGACACTTGATAATAAAATGTTAAATTCCTTTGCTGAACGAAAAAATTAATATTATTATCTGAAAACATTTAAATTCAAGAATTGTAAAGGCTAAATAAATAAATCTTCAGGTTTCTATGTGTAGTTTCTTTTAACTGACACAAACTTCTCTCGCCATGTTCCTCCTCTTAAGCTTTTTCTCAATTTCTACTAGAACGACCTACTTCTTTAATGCAAAGAATCCTATATTTTGTTTTCATGTAAGAAAAGCGTGCCTCTTCCTCCTGTTTTCTGAGGATGAAAGCCACACAAATCACGAGTGCGTGTTGAATCTGACTTTAGTGTTTTGGAAAGGAAAAGCATTTTTAATTTAATCTTCTTTCTGAAAAATGTAATTTTGGCCAGTTTTGCTTATTCTTTAATTATTCCTATCTTTTTTTGAATACTTAGCAAGCTATTTTTAACTAGGTTAAGTTAGGATTTAACGTGAAAAAAAAAACAAACTTTTTTTAAGAATTCTAGTTGAATGTAAAGGAATCTCCACCAGACCAATATGTTCTGAATATTTATGCAAAAGAAAGCAGTACCTTTCTTTTAATAAGCCAAATAAAATTTGCCTTATTTCAAAAATTATTACTCTTCTATAGTAGCCTAAAATTATCTTGCATAGCAATTTGCGTGCTGAGATGTGCAAAATACTTATAAATGTGTTTCTCTCATAAGTTTTGCACGTTAGTAAGAATTTGTTTATGCATTAATTTCAAAAGGAGCTTTTTAATGTAGCACCTTTTAATTGTCGATAAATATTCCATACTTTTATTAAATTTAAAATAAGAATAATTTTTGACTGTTGATGTTTTTTGATTGAGGACCACCAACTCAAAAGACGCATGTGGAGGGAAAGTAACATGAGTACAATACCAAGTACAATTTCTACGGAAATGGAAAACAATCATTTTGACAAACGTTTCTGTCAACATTTTAAAAAATATTTTTCAATAAAATTCAATTATCTGTTTTTATAAATAACAAAGATTTACGCGTATTAAATATAAAAACTGAAAATACCTTCGCTTTGCAATTTGCATTTCATGGTTGAACTGCAATTAATTTGAATTCAGTTTTGTCTCCTGTCGTTTTTGAAAACAAATTCAAAATCCAAAATAAATTGTTAAAAATGTAGCATTAAATGCTTTCTATACAGTTTGAAATTTGACAAAATCACATAAAAGCATGGTAGACGAGTCACGTTTTCCAAATTAATTTTTCTTAAAGTTCTTACCTTGTAAGCGTATTTTATGACAATAAAATAATTCTTAATAATGTCCCTCGACATGGCATAAGATCTTTAAGTTATCCTTCAAATTATAATTGTTGCATTTTAGAAAACAGAGCGATTTATAAACAACAAATGTATTTATTATTGATTTATATGTTTTGTTTTTAGTAATATATTTGACATAATTTACAATATATATAATTTTAACATTTACATTATTATTATAATTAGTTTAAAATATTAACAATCCATATATTGCAGAGCATAGTATCTTTTGATTTTATTCTTTTCCAATATCGGGCTTTCGCCATGATTGTTCAAAGCATTGTTTGATTTTTTAAAAAGTAGTCCATAATAGATAATTTCTTCTATATGCTGGCAAATATATAGCCTTGTTTTTTTTTTTTTTGGAAGGCAACCTGCTCTCGATATTTTTACCTTCCTTAATGAACTAAATTTTTCTTTTTATTTTCTTGTAAGGCAGAAAAGTTAATTTTGATTCATTATTCCAAAATTTATATCTCACAATATTTGCAGAGTTTAGAAACTTCAGCTTTTAGGTGGTGGTAGAAAGTTTTAGTGGTAGAAAGAATTCTAAGGAGCTGTTCATATAAATCATCTTGTTGTACATGAAACTTTATTCTGTCAGTGCATGTAAGAATATGTTGCGTTACTTATGAGATGACACAATGCTTCACCCAACAAGTTCATAATATATCATAATAAGCTGCAGATTCATGATTTCTGACAGGATTATGAGTTCAAATAATGCCGCTTTTAGCAATATAAGAATTCTCGTGTGTAAATGTTTATAGTATTATTTAAGAACATTAATACCAGAAGTGTTTTTTCTTATCTTGCAGCTATTGAAGTTAAAGAAAAGGATGAAACACATTTTATTTGAGACTTATCAAATATCATTGATTAAAGATGTGTTACTGGTAATCCATTCAGTATTTTATATCCTGCAGAAAGCTGAGTGTTAAATAAATTATATGTCAATTAATTTGTTTTCGAAATAAAATTCTGCTGAGGCTTCTAAAATGTTCGATGAAGTAAAGACTTGTCGGCGGATTTGATTTCCTGCATTGGTGAGACTAGTAGCATAGTACTTCTGTGTATTTTTCCTATGAATATTCTATGAATATGAATATGAATATGAATCTCCTATAAATATGAATAGTAACATAATATCTCTCATGAATATGAATAGTAATTGGCTTAAAAATTCCTATATAATGATAATTTAGTCAATTAGCTCTTGTTTTTTTTTCGAACTTTGCCATTCAATAATTCTTCTGACAGTCTTTAAAATAATGGAAGAATCAATGCTGACTGTATCCTTATTTATGACAGGACATTTTCTGCAGAATATTATCCATAAAAAATTTTCAAAATAATGTAAGAATGTAGTATGTAAAATAATGTAATAGGAAATAGGAAGAACAGTTCTTTTCCTCTCCCTACTCGTAATTTAGACCAGTTACCTAAACGGAAGAAGAATGAAGAGAAATTACTCTTTGTCAAAACATTTTATTGTAAAATTTAGTGTCTATGATATTATTATCAAACTCAAGATTATCACAAATGCATTTAATTGGCTACTATATAATACTTATATCAAGGTATAAATATAATACCGAACTAAAGATTTGCTTAAAATCTTTGCTGAAAAATGCATTTCTGACGAAAATTAGTTAGTCTAAATTAAACAATCATCATAATTTAGTAATAGCTAAAACAGCTCCTTTCAATCATTTTTATCACGAATCTGAAATACTTGCAAGCAGACTTTTTAGTCGTTTAATATATCTAATTTATTTACTAAAGTGGATATTTTATGAGTTATTTCATCTCTTGCCAGCAATGTTTTTCTTGAATGAAAAATTAAATTTAAGTACATTTCTCTGTTCACATATGTTCTACTTTGTGTTCTTGGAAAACAAAGTCATTTTTCTCCATATATTTTCTTTTCAACATTTAAATGGATAAATGTAAAAAAGGCTGACAAAATTTAGACAAATGCACGAATATGATTTTTTTAAAGTCTTTTGCATCGCAGATCATCATTCTAATTTAAAATAATACGTCGTTATAATATTTACACATTAAATTTACATATTAAAAATGGCAATAGTTTTTAATTTTTAAAATAAAATTCATAATTAATCAAACTGGAAAAGAAATATTAGAATATACAAAAAAGAGTATTAAAAAAAGTCTGAAAGCTTTCAGATTTTACATTACGACCAAAGGGGCGTTTTTTTAACTTTTTTTGTGTTACCTTTATTTACTAAATATCATGTTATTCGCACTTAAACCATAAAATTCAGTTTAAGAGCAATATCGCAAAATAACTTTTAAATGAGCCTATCTTTAGAATTTCCGATACACACTCTCGCGCGCTGGAGATAAAAATGATTTTTCTGTATAACGTTGCCACTGCTCGCTTGGAAATCCTTGAGTTTGTTAATAAAAATTCTTTAAAGTTTTACAAAACATGAAATAGATAATAAAACAGATTTCAAGTTAGGGCTTCCCGATGCCATTATTCAGTGGAGGATTACGTTGTTAAATATTTGATGGCTCTAGGTGCTGGTGTTTTATCAGAATGCAAGAAACGTACTTACATTTCTGCAGATTTTTCATTATTTAATTCTTTAAATATAATACACGGCTGTAATATTTGGTGACAACAGTTTGAAAAGTGAATCAACGCAGAAAGTAAATCAATGCAAAATGACAAAACGAAATGAATAGCACTTCTGGGCTAACGTCCTTTGGGCTAATAATATGCAGTTATGGAAAACACAAAATATAGATTAGAGTTATCTCAGTTAATCCAAAATCGAAGTCAAACTAAGCGTTTTTTTCTCCCGAACTCTATATTTATAATTATCAACAGACATAATTTTGAAAGCAACATATTACTGAGAAAAGAAATTTAGGACTATGGAACAGCTTATTTCGTTTACACTCATGTACGGGACTTCAACCTCAATATATTTCCAAACGGTAAACGATCAAAAATTCTGTCGAAAATGAAACTCAAGTTTTAAATTATGTATATTGTTGCTTGCGTATGGGTTCGTAATTGATTGAATACACAAGTTGATAAAAAGTTAATAAAACTTATTCTTATCCCAAGAAATAAAAGAGAGAGATCCTCAGAGATATTCGTACAATATCACATTATCTCACAGTAGTTATATTTTAAACTACTAAAACGTTGAATAGAACTCAATTCAAAACACAGAGAAAGCTAATCTGATCTCATTGCGAATTCACTACAATCAATAACAGCACTAAATAAACAACTACAGTTCGCTTAAAACAACTGAGCTGAGATGCTTTTCTCCAGCTTTTATAAGCTTTTTAATCATGCACGAGAACATTCTGGTACTTTCTGTTCTGGAGGTTTCTGCAAAGCGAAAGCAATTACGAGATAGCTATTTATTAAATGCTAAATGTACGCGCTCTTGTATTTTTGCTTTTACGCCGTAGCTTAAAATTCGTCACGCGCTGCATTACGCGGGGAAATAAAACAATTTTAATTATAATCCTAGTAGAAATAGCAAATTAAATACAAAATCCGTAGCAATATATTGTTTGAATCTTTTAATTGTATGAAAGTCTCAGTAAATGCGTAGTCACTAGCGATCGTCGTATAAGAAATACATAGAGGTTTTCTCATTACTTTCTCTAACACAAATTTTTTGCTTTGTTCTACAGAAAAAGCAGAGTTTGCTATCCTGAAAGAGGCGAAAGAAGTTTTGTTTGCAAATTGGAAACTATACCATATATGTGTGAACACAGAACATATACCGTTATTTCCTCTCTCACTTTCCCACTTTTTTAATGAATTTTGTCCTACGAAAATCGAGAGGGGAAAGTTATGTGAAAAATTGTATTTCTGAAATATGCTGTTACAGTAGAGCATAACAAATTAAAAACAGTAATGGACAGATCGCAGGTAACTATACCAATATCAATTTAATTTCTTTGTAAGACACATGCAGTGCAGTAAGCATACACAGTAATAGTAACATTACGATATCTAATAAAATAGCTTCATTTCTACTTTTCTGTAACTCAAACCTCTGCCATTCCTATTGTGGTCTCTGCTGCTCCTTCGGCCTCTATTCATCCATAAATAATTATAGGAAGTGAATATGCAACTGAGCGAAATTGTTGACTGAATGTAAGCTCGTGTTTTCTTCACTGTTACTGGTCAGTTCTTATATTAGCCTGGCATAAAGTTCAACAGTTAGAAGAAAAAGATTAGACATGTCCTTCGCATGTAGTTTGCGAGGGTTATGTTTAGTACTAAGACGCATATAGTCATTACGTGAACAAATCCATTTTTAAATATAGAGCAGCTCATTTCGTGAAAGGCATGGGAACGAGACAGCACAAACGTTTAAGTTCAAATTACTATTATTTAATTAAGAATGTTTTTAAAATTTTTAGAACCTGGCGCAAAAAAGGTGCGGAGAAGAATACGCGAGGAAATACGGTAAAACGACATTTTTAAAATAATTTTTTTAAGGAAAAATATTGAATTTTAGCTTTCCTTCAAAAATTTAAACATTATTATGAAAACCTTATAAAAGTGTAAATTATATATATCGTTTAAAAGGAAATTTAATGATGAACTGAGAAAAAATAAAACAAAAACAAATAAAAAATATATGATATAAGAAATTCAGATATAAATTCTTAATAATTCTTATTAATAATCTTCTAAATTACAGTACTGATTTAAATACTTTGCTTTATGGTAAATTTCACGGCCATATAAGAATCTTTCGGGAACTGTTATCATGCAGTGATTGTTAAAAAGCATAACCCCTTGAAACAAAGTAGCTACAACTTTCATTGGTTAGGATATGAAATGTAGGCAATGTAGAACAAGTTTTTAGTACTCAAAAAATCTTTTAATTAAATGGCTTCATCGGGTCTCCTATTTTAATATTATATGATTTGAGATAGTTGTACTGAAAAATAAAAAGTATTCTTTTACCTATCACAATATTCTTCCTCCTGTTTAAATAAAAGTAAAATTCCGCATTAAGCCCAATTCACACCAACGCGGTCACGCGGTCGGGCGTAAAGCGTTGACCAATTAGAAGCGAGCTCAGAGGCGGCATTTTCCGGGCGATCGGAGAACGCGTGAGTTGGCTTCCCTCCGAGCGTTACGGGTTTAGCCCTGAAATTTCAAAGTTCCTCAGAATGTCATGAATAAATGGTATTTTCTTGATTTTAATTAAGAAATGACTCTCTCATTTTGTACCTTGATTTCTTTTCTTCCAAAATTCATCCAAACCGAAATAAGATACATTAAAAGATAGCAGAAATTTTCATATGTACTGAATATAGAAGGCAGCCTTCTATACGGAATAATCCGGCTGTAACGCTGAGAGGGTTCTTCAACTTTCCGAAGCATGACGCGTGAGTTTCAAACATCTGGCTTCAAACGACCAGTTTATTCTACGCTTTTTAAATGATTGCACTTTCAAAAATTTTTCTTGATTAAAAAAAAGTGAAATGGGCCAATCTTTTCAGGTAGTAATAAAAAAATGCATACGCTAATAGAATAAATAGCTTTATAAATTATTTAAAGGCAAATTTTCAACTTTATTAGAAATAATATTCTTTAATATTCAACCATAAATTATATTTGGTTGATAATTTTCAAAGAATAATCTAATGCAATAGATTGTTGCGAAAAAATTGTGATGAATTTCGAAATTTCAAATTTTGAATTTTTCTTAAAATATCTTCACATCAATTTAAGGTTGCTCTTGTTGCTTAGTGGATAAAACGTTGGCTTCTTGAGTTAGAGATTTTGGATTGAAGTGTCACCTGGTGTGGTGTTGTAATGGAGTTTGTATTTTTTAAAAATTATTTACAGAAAATATTATCGCTAGTTTCAGGGTAGCCCAGTTGCTTCTTCAGTTTCCTGAAGGTGAAGTGTAAAAACCGTACCTGCTCGCAAGGTACCTTAGCGCGTAGGTAAAATGCTCAAGTAGAAAATTCAGCGTGTACTAGAGACATGTATTGCGGGTTCGGGCATTGTATTTTCCTACCTTTGATGGTACGAATAGACCATTTTTTTAATATGTACCGCGACGTTTTTGGAGGGGCATAAGAAGCTTGTATTTATTTTTCATTTCATTTCATTCATCATTCATATAAACCTAATTTTCGCTTTACATTTCGCTCTCATGTGTGCATTATTCTTCTTTTGACAGCGAGGGTTTGGTATAATTCATAAGATGATCTGACTACTATGATCTGATTCTATTTCGGCTGACACCAGACTAGCAAAAGCGATACTGGTATTAGTATAAAGTTGCTGCTTCAATCTAATTAGAAAATTTAGTGACTACTAAATTTTAAACGAGTGGTAACCATTTGTTCAAAAAAAATTAAGAAAACTGTAATTTCTACAGAAAATAAGCTCGCTACTATGTAGCTGATGTTATGGAATACTTCCGAGCATTTTAATGTTGTCATGTTTGTTTTTTTAACATGCATGACCACTTTACGAACAATTTATATATGAACTAAACCAGAGGTTTAATCTTGATGATAATTTTTCATTAATTTAAAGAACTTTTACATGAGCATTAGCAAATTTGCTAATTGTGTATTTCAATTTTTAACGAAACAAAGTAGTATTATATAAAATGAAGTTACTTCAATGAATTTTAGATAAAAGTGACCTTATAAAATACATAATGGCTGTTCATTAATATATGAATGACTAACTGAAGTAATTACTGTTATATTTAAGATAAAAAATATGTACATAAGGCAGAAACTAAAACATTTTTTTTAAATTGCTGTTGTTTATTAAGTTAAAAATAACTCCTTTTTTAAGCGTGATATTTAAATTAGTAATGCTGTAAATCCTGCAGATATTTAAACAAAATATACTTTTTATTGCATTATTTAAACGATTTAAGGAAGTATTTAAGGGGAGTTCATGCATCATGCAAACAATTTATGGTATTCTACCCCATGAAAACTTTACTCTGCAAAATACAGTCATGAAATTAGGATTTTTTAAATTATCATTCAACAAAATTCATAAATAAATTCGGCCTGCGTGACCACTTTTGCTCACTTCTGTACCAAACTGTAGGTCAGTGGTTCTCAAACATTTTTTCTTCCATACACCCCTTTCGTCGTTCTTGATGAGCATCTCCACTCCTACATACATATCATTTTTAATTTAGATTACTTTTAGGGTGTTTTATAAAACAGCATAGAAAATGCTGATGAATACTTACATTTGAATAATAGTATTTGTTTTTATTCTTAAACTAAACCTACATACTTAACAGTTTAAAAAGGTTGACTATATTCCCTTCCCCCCTAAAACTGTGAAGTGCCTCCCAATTGGAAGCCCCTGCTGTAAAGGATTATTACGACGGTGTTAGATCAGAACAAGGTAGACAAAAGCCGCTTGTTCTGTCTTTTTATGCCCCTGAAAATATCGTATGTCCATTCTGCCTTTGGTGACGATCAATAACAATATTCTGTATCTTAAATTTACGAGATTATGTTTATTTAAGTGTAGGTATTTATCAACATTTTCAATATTTTTTGTATTTAATTTGTAAAACACGTTAAAAGTAATCTAAATTTAAACAAATGTGTATATAGGAGTGGAGATAATCAACTAGAGTTTTGGTATTCTTTCGTATCTAGTATAAAAAATTTGTTAGACTGCCAATATTGTGCTATTACTTACCAGCAACAATGTTCTTAAAATTTCACACTTTTTTAATTTGAGCAAGAGGTAATTAATTAAGTTATGGTTGAACTTCTGTACCTTATCGTAACATACCAGAAGTTTAAAGAGAAATTCAATCAACTGCCATAAATATTTTATTATTCTCCAATTTTCAAGAAAGTTTCCCCTTAAACTTCTTATATTTTGAAGCAGAGTGGTTGTAAAGGAAATCAGTTTTAATTTCTCATTAAGTTTAAAATATTTTAATTAATTATCTACTGCCCCTTTGTTGAGGTATACTTCTTTAAATACGAGAACATTATACAAGTATTTATTATTTTTATTAAATGCTTTTATTACCTACATTGAATTAGATTCCATCATGTTTCCGATAAAATTTGCCTACCTGTAAATGCTTTCCGAAATACGTGTATCTTAATGTCAACAATTTCAAATTTAAATTTGCATTTTATATCAAGCGGTTTTCAGCGACAATGCTTATTTCGTATATGCGGATGCAGAAGATAGCACGCATCTACATTTATACATTGAACCATTCCACTGCAGTGTCTCCTCACATGCACGCTGAAGGAAAGTGATACTCATCTACATTCCCCATACTGCATCTACCAAGTACTGATTCACCAGAGCTGTTTACATCGCACGTTTCAATTCCAATGAGGCTTAACAGTCAAGCAGATGCATAGTATGTGATATCGTATTTCCTTATTCCGAAGAGGCCCTCTTATAGACCACTGAGAATACTGTGGTGAAGGAAAGGGAGAAAATGGCGTTTGTCGACGCAAAATCGATTTAATTGAAGTTTTTTCCTCTTCTGAAAGCAAGCATTCTGAGTTTGTTAAAACACTTAATGAATCTACTTGCTATTTAATTTTGTGCTTTTTATTATTCAGCATCTATTAACATTGTAAAGGAAATTAGAGCTATTCTGATTGTTCATTATCTCCTTTTTTATGGCAATTTGATTTAATTTGTAAGGAAAGCTTAATTAGTTTAATGAATAAAAATGTTAACATTTTCTTTCTTTTCTCACTTTACGAAGAATTTCAGTATATCATTTATCTTAACATTCTGCTTAGCCGCAAGGACATCTTAAACTGTTAAATAAGAATAATCCCTAAGTATATCTTGCCTAAAATTATGTAGCTGGTAAATGGTGGAATATATTAAATCTGAGCAACTAAGGTGAAAACATATTTTAAACGAAGAAGATTTTTAAACTCAAATGCAAAGTAAAATTTCAAACGTAAGTATTAGTTTACCATTTAGATAAATAACAAACTACATCCTCTCGATTAGATAAATCTTTTTGTTTAAAGAGGGAAATGAATTCACTAATCTCATTTATGGAGAAAATTTTAATTTAAACTAAATTCTTTACCTTCGCAAAATTTATCATTTATAATTAGTTAGGTAATATAATTCTGCTGTGAATTATGTAAGTAATTTAAGCATTTTTTTAAATTTTGTATTTATATATCAAATTAATGTATAATTTATTATGGTATTTTTGATAAAAAGTACAAAAGTGTCATTACTCAAATGCGGCATTTACAAGGAAAGATCTTGCATTTACAGAGCTAGTAATAAATTAATTATGTGCGTCCACATTTGCTTTCCAACGTTTATTTTAATTCGGTCTCATAAACGTTGTTTAAATATTAAGAGCAATCAAATGTAGCGGAGTTAGGATCACTGAGTCATTTTTTTTTTTTTTTTTTTGCGACAAGGGCATCACTTGCAAAATTGATCATGCCAGAACTAAAAGTATATCGGGTCATGAACCGAGAACAGGAACACCCGGACGGCTTTTTATGAAAAATCGGGTATCGTCCGGTACCCGCAACTGTGTAGTTGAGCGCACACTTTCGAAGTCCAATAAGGGCTGCAGCAGGAGCTGATTAACATACATACATGGTCTTACAAAGGCTACCACATTACTTCTGGGTGAACAGAGAGCAGTGGTTTTATGTTTCACCGCGTACATCATAGTTGGCCAAACATATACATATATTTAACATACATGCCGTAACATATGCATATCATGGCACGTACATATCATTTACGTATGTCCTGTTATTAAACATATACAAACTTATTAACTACAATAAATTTTGGAAAGAGTAGGAACATTTTAAGTTGAATTACTGCTTGCCTTATTTGCTAAAGTGATCAAGGACTCTAAATATGTCTTGATAACTCGCAGCAGAATTAAGGTTTGAAGTGCTTATGGTCATTAAAATGGAAAAGAGGTTTAAATAATTTCAGCACTGAGTTTAAGTAAAGGATTTGTAGCAGGGGTTGCTGTTGGCATCCAGTTCAGATTCTGTTGACGAACTTATGTGTCTTTAAAAATGCAAAGTAATTCATTTGTTTCAGCAACGCACGAAAGAAACGAATCTTCTTTTGCCTCCATTACGTGGGCACATTCTCACGAACAGCTTCGTGCTTGGTGCCATAAGAGCAATGCCTGACCAGACAGATCTATTTGATTTGCAAGGATTTTGTTGTAGGGATATTAAATTTAGGATACTGGTGAACAACAGGAAGGCATAGTGAAAGTGCTGTTCAGTCTTTCATGCACCCGCTAAAGATATAAAATACACTATAATAGTGCAAATAATTAAGTGCAAAACTCTACCCTTTGTATGCCAATGTGCATTGGATGAACATTAAGATCGGTTAGTTCATTTGATTTAGACTAAGCACACAAGGGCTATCTGCTTAACTAAAGGAATGCTTTCGTGGGGGCCTTTCTAATAGAAACTCGCTCGTATCTATGCTACACACAGAAAGAAACCATGAAAATGCCTATGCAGCCAGTCCGAACCGCATGACATCGGACCCAAGTCCTTCTACGACCGTACAGAGAATTTACCGCTCTGCCGTTGATGTGCGATGAATATTAATAAGTATATTTGTAGTGCTGCGAAAGGTTCAGTAGTGCATACGTTTAGATTACTTGATTAGTAATGCATGATAGAACTAAGTAGTCATTTATATAGGAAGTTGCATAAGTCGTACGCACTAAGAAGAAATATGTATAAATCGTTGGCTTTATGAAAAAAATATGAGTGGTAGTAATATCTTGTATTGCCTTGCTGACATATATTACAATAAAATCCCGTACAGTCCACTCTCTTGGATAACATTAATAAAATTTGTGAAGACGAACTTAATGCGACTAGACAATTAGTATTTTAAGTCGTACCACTTAACTCGCACTACAAATAAAACTTTCTCTTTCTCAATTAATTTATTTGTACAATTAATTACAACAATGATAGCAAAGTTTTTTCTGTTTTTAATTCCTTGCCAATCCTAGCCCAAAGTCATGTACCTATCTTTTGCGTTTTTGACATTGAATCATATTTTCTTTGCGGCCTTCCTCACAAACATTACAGGGAAGCGAACACAATCTGAAACAATATGGTTGGTCAGGGCGGGACTCGTTTTACCGGAAGAAGCGCATTATGATATTATGCTTAGTATTTAAAGCTTACGACTTAATCTGTGGTACCACCTGTGCAAACTTACCTTACAATATATGAAATTTGTTATCGTGAACAAATTTTACTCAAAACGAGATGGGATAAATAAGTTTGTGAAACAAATATGAACTTGGTCCTTATAAAGGAAAAGAAATGATCAGTATGATAAGGAATAAATAAAATAAAATATCAAAGTCTGCTCATCTGAAAAAAAAAGTTCGATGTCAATTTGCTAAACCAGAGTATTCGTTATTAACAAAATCTTTCTTTTGATTAAATTGTAATTAATTACAATCAGATAAAGCAAGAGAATCATTACAAGAAGAGTTTTTATTGAGCTCTTAAGAAAATGAGTGGAATAGGAATCTTAAAAATTTATGAATAATTCAGCCAGTTGTATCAACTGCAAAGACTATATCAAATTTCACAGTACACTTTATAATGAAAATTATTTACAGTCAATTCTTATAAATTTATGAACTTTTCCCCTCTGCCTTATAAGGAATTTCTCGCGCCTTCTTAGCATGCCTTCGTGGTGTAGTGATCAGCACGCTCGACGCATATTCGAGAGGTCCGTGGTTCCAGTCCTG
>KK113249.1:105869-197571 GCA_000611955.2 Stegodyphus mimosarum
CCTAACGATTCTACAGTTTCGCCCGGGCTAAAAAGGTAGTGGATGATGATTCTCCACCACCAGGATTTTTTTTTCCTTTTGTTGTTTCAGTCTTCATAGGTAAGTGCGTATTGCACAAAAGAAACCAAAAATCAAAGTAGGGGAAATGTATCCAAGTGTAATATGTAAAATCTGGTCTAAGAGATGATTTTCAAATACATTTAATCCTCTTATGGCGACCGCTTCCCTAAATAATCAGCCCAGAAAATAACTCATATTTCTGACAACATGCAGGAACATCAATACTGAATATCTTCTCTTCAAGATAATCGCTTCCAAACAGCGGGTAACTTTTATAGAGGATTCACTGTACTTGCATATACTCATGAGACTATACAGATTGTAGTTCATGCTGATTTTAAATATTTCCTTAAAGGAGAATTAAGAGAAAGAAAATGGATGTAACGACGATTCTAATAAGATTTAGAGTACTGTGCAGAGAATTTCTGAAAATACTCTATGAAAACATTGGTAATGAATTACTACTGATGTTGAAAATAAACCGAAGTACACTTTCTGAAACTAGCAGTTTAATGTAATTTATTATTGTGAATTTTTAAAACAATTTTTTTTATTTAATTTTTTCCTATTTTTTATCGATATTTTTCATTTTGCTGTGTTTTGTACATTTTGCACTTGTTTTTCTTCTTACTTTCCGTCGGCCTATATATTCGATTGGTAAGAGAAGTGATGTATTCGGTTCAAAAATTCGATAGTGAGGTTTCAATGAATAAATAAGAATTAGAATTCCCACAACATGTTTCTACTATCTTTATAATGATGTTTGTCTGTGGCGATTTTTTTCTCCACGGTAACTCTTATATGAAAATTTTCTATTTTCTGTATTTCTACACTCATGTGAAACTGTTGATTTGATTTTGGGTAAAATCCGACAACCAGAAGTGGTACTTTAATTCTAGTGTTTCATTAAAGAATATATTATGAGATAATATAATACTTCTCGAACTGGTATTTAGAATACCATATTGCATTTAAGTTTATAAGCATTAAATGTGTTATAGGAATTATGCTAAATGGACGAGAATAAGCTCACTATGAAGAGGAGTTCTTGTCATGAAGAAATTAAATCTATTAGTCTCAAACTTCAGCTTTTGTGTTGAAACACGTTTCAAATAAAAAGATGCTTCCACCGCATGTTACCACTATGCATTATTTTTAAAGAAATATGATAGAGAATGTAAAATAATGTACAGCAACACTTTTTAGGGAATCTGAAAAAATGCTGCCTTAAAAGGTTTTATGATTTTTTCGTTGAATATTTTGCTGCATAAGGACACAGAAATTAATATTTAGTAAATAAAGCTAAAATGATGAATAAAACATTTGGTCATCTTATTAAAAAATCTGAAAATTGACATCATAAACTGAGGGAAGACTAAAAAAAGTATGTGACAACACTTAACACTCTATTGAAAATCCTTAAGGCATGCTGCTTTTAATTAGTTTGTGATTGTTAAATCCTTGATTTATAAATCAGAAACACTGTATGACCAGAGGATATATTACGGTTAATGCCATACTTTCAAATCAAATATATATAGTTATCATTATCTCTATACGGGAGAAAACAATAAGAATTGAATAGTCTTTATAATTAACACTGAGTCAAAACGTTTATAAGCAATGTAGATTTTATTTACAAACAATCAGCCGGTAGTGACAGTTTACTTAAAGCTCGCTGTTATTCCGTCAGTTCCATATCTTAACGTGGAACCAGCGGGAGGCTATGCAGATTTTTTTCTGTAAATATTCATATATTTACTTAAACTGCTGTAATCATTAATTCTCACTGTGCGTAACTTTTATTTAATAGTTTATGTAACTTTTATTTAATAGTTCAAAATAATAATATAAAAATAAACAGTAATAATTATTTTATAATGATTCGTAAGATTGCATTAATTAATCAGTTATTGTGATTTAAATCCTTACTATAACCTTTCCTTTCCGTATTCCCCGCCGAATGCAAATTACGTTGGGTATTTAAGCTTAAGGTTTTGAATTTTTAGATTAGAGCGTCTAGCAATAGCCTCTCGTTGTTAGTATATATTTCGCTAGACGTTGCATTTTCCCTAGCTGAATAGCACCAATAAAATATCTGAGGCAGCAAGTTTTATTTAATGCATCGCCTTCAACTACGTGGCGTAGCCCTCATGCCTAGCCTTCAACTACGTTATTAACATTTGAATCTGATTGTATGTTATGTTAAGTTAAATATCCACAAGTAATGGAAGTTACTGTACGTTTGTAGCACACGTTATGCGTCTTCTATTAAATTGAGATTAAATATAAAAGGTTATTCAATTTTCTATTATGTTTTGTGAGCTGTTAAATACCTAGCAATAGCTCGCTGTTTGTCACGTAGGGTATGCAGGACTTTAGCTTCAAGTTATAATAGAATTTAAAGATTGATATACATTATTTCCTTTAAATGATTTAAATGTTATTAAATGCTCCTCAAGTCTAGTAGTTGCCTCAAAGTGACGAGAGGTTGCCAATGGGCGGAATGGGCGAAGTACATCGGGAGTTTCTCCTGGTAGAGCCACTCTAGGCGTGAAAACCATTCCTCTTAGCCCAGTTAAAACTATTAGGCGAAGCCGAACTGAAGTCAGTCTTCTACTGTTTGGTACTTTACGTCTCTTGACGAACAAAAGCTATGCCACTCTCATTTATTCACGAGCCAGAAGTCCAATTACTTTGGCAAACAACCGGGAGGTGGTACTGCTTTTGGGAGTAATCGTGCTCAGCAGACTACTTTGAAGAGGCTCCTAAACGGACACCTGAAATTCCTTAAATTTGACTGGGAAATAAGATCTACTTCATCTTTGGAAACGTCTTCACTCCTGAACATCATCTCATCCCTTTGGGACATATAAAGGAGGATCTGTTGAATTGACCTAATTTCGTTTCGAATTTATTGACGGCTCTTGAACTCATGGATCTGGTATGACCTAATGGCTAACCAGTTAGGATTAGTAACAACAACAAATGTTTCATTCAGGGGTTTAAAAGGAAATTATTATATTCGAATATAGCATTAATTTCAAAATGATGTTCATGATGTGTTTGTAAATGAGCGTTTTCCATTTTTCCCGAAAACCAGCCCAACCACAATTTGTTAAAAAGTTCGGATGAGCAGCACTCTGTTGACGTAATATTTTATAGGCTGAAAATTACCTACGTGAATTTGGAACATTTCATGCCCTCTTTATTTTCCGAACCATTTACTCTCGATCTCGAATTCCAAGTTCGTTGAGAGAACGTGTTTTTCGATCTAAAATTTTAGTTTAAAGACCTACGACTCTGTTTTTCAAGAATTCTCAAAGGAATTCATACAGCGCCCTCTGTACTCTAATGCACTGTCCAAGACCACAAACGATAAGAAAATGAAATCGAATGTTCACGAATGCAGTCGAATTTTCTTTTCCGAAGTCTTAACGTGGAGTATTTTATTTATTTTTATTCTTTTTATTTTTAAGTTTCTTTCCCTTCTCCCTTCTCCTTTAGAACGAAAACTGCCCTTTTCTGTATTCATGAAATCCTCCTCGAAAGCCAAATCTGCCTCTTAGCTTAGCTGCGCATATGCGAACTATGTAACGACTTCGGCTTAGCATATTTATAAAGTTCTTTGCTCAACGTTATCGTCTGCCAAAGGAAGAATAAATCGATACAAAAAATCATTGTTTTATCTTTTCTCTTCTATCACTCTTCTTTTTTTTTTCAATCAATAGCAGGGGCACAGATTCCAGCCGCCTTGAGCAAGTTAGAAACTTTTTTTATGGAAAGTAGATGAAAATGCAACGTGGAATCAAAAGCCTAGCTTGCCATGAAATCTGCTTTCCGTTGCATATAGGAATATTTGATGCATTAACGAAAAAGGAAAAAGACAAGATATGCTAGTATTTTATACTTTTTCATGGAAATTAGTCTTTGTAAAAGTTTCTAGCATAGTTTCTTGAAATATTCAGTTTTATTTTCGATACAAATTTCTGCATATTTCATAGTTTTATGAAGAATTGCATATATTTTGACACTTCATAAGTGAACATAGCAAATGAGTAGTTTAGAATTCTTAGAAAATTCTGTATTATAAAAGGTGTAAAATACATTCAAAATCAAAGTCACTCTTCGTTGTGAATAGATTTGACATCATAAGTTCTTTCTAACTTATCTTTCATTTACATAAGAGAAAATTTTATTTTTAAAGGCAAAGAACAAAACTGTTCTCAATAACAAAACGGGAAATAAAAATACAGAACTTTTAGACAAGGGTTTTCGTGGGAAATATAATATTTTTAAAAGATTCTAACTCATTTTTATTCTTAAGAGAATTCTCTCGCGAAATAAAAAGTAGACTAAAAATTTTGTTTCACTTAATTGAATATTTTCTTGATATAAACTACGATCAAATATTTTTTTCAGTGTGAGAAAAATATCTCTATATTTCGTTATATAAATGCGTATTTAATCATTTTAGATTTTTTAAACCAAAACTTTCATGAAATACATTTTTTATTTCAATTTATTTTTAAACTTATAACACAAAATATAATTTAAATAACGTATGTATGAAATGTAGCTCATCCTCCTAAATTTGATAATTTAGCTTTAACTTCTTTTGTAATTTTCTATTGTGTGTACAATTAAGAAGTAGTTAATATTTGCAAGTGTTTATGTAATAAAAAGTGTAATTTCACAGTGCTCTTAACAGTGTGCTCAGTGTTATTCAGTAACATAGACAAATGACATAAAACACAACTACAGACTTATTTTTAACTATTTTTTTTTTCAAATTATGAATAAGTGGAAAACTGTGTACGAAATGTTTCCATTAACGCTAATAAAGAAACATTTCTGAACATATAGCGTCATTTGTTAAAACACTAGCGGATTATAGGAGGAAAATTAAATTAAAATTATAACTGATAAAATGTTATAGAATTCATTATTCATGCGTACGTGCACAAAAATTAGTATATTGTCCTGAATTTAGAAAGAAGTCTAGGCGTTCATTAATACATTGACCGGATAAACAGATAAGTTTCGAAAACAAAAGGCCTCCTGGGTAAGTGGTGCACAATATTTATTTTTCAAATTTGAATGAATAGAAAAAAATAAAATACTAGTACAATCGAATAACGTGTCCTCCATTTTTATAAGCTTTTATTTAGCTCACTCACAAGTTTACCGCTAAGGAAAAATGTTTGCCATCAAATCTATCTAGTTGATAATTTGTAAGCAGCCTATTTGTAAATGACAATAAAGATTGGTGAAGCAATATATTCAAAACTGGATTTTTTTTATATTTAATGCTCAAACAAATTTTTGTATGTATCTTCATTTAACAAACAAATTAAAACCTCAGAAATTTACTATTTGCACTTCGAACGGAGCAGAAAGAACTGAATTAACTTTTAACTGAAACTTATGTAAAATCGTTAATATAAATTCAGACGTTTTGGAGAATTTACAAAATCGCTGACTTTTTTCATGATTTGCTTTCATGATTTTAAAATTTCAACTTCTAAGAATATAACCGTTACAAAGCTGTGAAACCTTTACAGATTATAAATAAAACTTTTTAAAAACAGTTAAAAAGTAGTTAACATTTACAAGTGCTTATGTGATAAAAATTGTAACTTCTATTACATAAACGTTCTATTACATACATTTTAACCTTTTTTTAATGAAAATATTTAAAACGATTTCTTTAAAAAAATATGCTACATCAAGAAACAGAAAGGGAAGTATCAGTTCGTTCTTCGCAGTACTAAATAATTTAGTTTCAAGGTTATGATATCAAAATGTCAAGTTATTTTGTTTGCTTCTGCGTAGATTTCTCTAAAAGAGATTATTTTATATTTAGTTAGTTAAATATTAGTCTCATTCTTCTTGATGCAAAGTATTACTTACAAAGGCATAAAGCATATTATAAAAGATTTCCGTCATTTTAGAAATCTAACTCGCTGCCCCAATATTTTATAGATATAAATTGCATTTGCAATTACTTTCCCTTCATTTATTTAGAAAAAAATACCGGACTGATTTCCGTTTAAAAAATTTGAAACAAAACCCCCGTGTGATTTTCACTTTTTTCCTTTTCATATGTCTGCACAATTTTCTCAGAAACTTATTTTAAAAATTAATTTTATTAATTTTATTTTAGTACTTAGTATCACGTTACTTTATTGGAAAACACTCATTTTTATAAAAATTAAAAAATATATGTATAAAGATTTGAAATTTTCAAAAGTTGTAAAACAAATTCTTCACACTCTTTAAAACAATAATAATTAAGCATAAAAATCTGAAAGCTTTCAGATTTTATATTACACCGAAAGAGATGTTTTGTGTTTTACCTTTATTTATTAAATATCACGTTCTTCGCACATAAACAATAAAATTCAATTCAATAGCAATACCACAAAATAATTAAAAGAGCATATCTTTAGAATTTCCAATACACTGTCTTGCGCATTGGAGCTAAAATTTTTTTTTCTTTTTTTTTCCGCAAAGTTTTGCCATTGCTGGCTTTAAAATCGTTGAGTTTCTTAATCGAAAAGTCATAAATACTTTAAAAATACGAGCTAGATTTTTAAAAAAATTGCAAATTCCAAATTTGGTCTTGCAATTCGGATACCACTCGATTGCCATTCGGGTGGAGACGTACGTTATTCAAAATTTGATAGCTCTAGGCACTGTTGTTTTATGACTATGTCAGAAACATACATGCATTTATGCAGATTCTTCATTATTTAATTTCTTTAAATATAACACTAGGCTCTAATATTTGGTGACAATAATGATTGTCATTCGCTGTTTATAGCGAATCACTGCAAAATGCTAAAAAGAAATTAATAGCCCTTCTGAGCAAATTTCCCTTTTGGGCTAAAAATATTCTTTTTTTACAATTAGTCACATTTTTATGAATTCTTATTTAACTAGTTGATAGTATTTGTCCCTATGGTCAAAATTTCCCTTTTGGGCTAAAAATATTCTTTTGTTACAACTAGTCACATTTTTATGAATTCTTATTTAACTAGTTGATAGTATTTGTCACTACGGTCAAACCTCTAACATTAATTTTTAACCTGTTCAATGATACTATTGAGTTCAAATTTTGAAAACACTTTTATTGCGGATAAAAATATAATTTCAAAATTTAATTTATATGTTTTAAAATGTATTGTTGAAATGATTTTTCTTACATATCTTAGTTTAATGAATAAACTAAAACGATGAAAATTTTTACTGTTTACACTATCGGACAGAGCTTAAAAATATTGCAAATGAAGTTAACATCAGATTTTAATGTATTTTAATTTATTTTATTTGATTTATTTATATATTTATTTTTACCATTTATCATAACAAAATCGTTGGAAGTTTTTCGATAACGAAGTTACTCGTTATTGAAAAATGATTTTTCAATTGAATAACGTTGTTCATAACGAGTCATTGAGACTAAAAAAATAAAAGCAAAAATATAAAAATAAAAGTCTCTGTAATATAAATTTTTATATAAAACTCATAAAGAACTTAATGGACTCTATAAAATTCATCTAAAACTTTATATCACGAATAATAAAAGCGGGGATATCTAAAAAACGAAATTGAAATGATTGTCAAAAATAAAAGCTATTATCTTCATAAAATTATCAAGGATAAGCCACGGGTTTATAATCTGTGATATGAAAATTGCAGGTGAATTTTAATAACAGACTTATTTAATCTTCTGTTCCCTTTAAATTATATCATAAGTTTCTCCTTTTTATTGTTTTACAAATTTTAAATATAAGCTTAATTTTTTCTAAGTATTAAATAAAAGTTTATTTCGTAAAAACTTTCGAAGAGTTGAAGATTGGTTATGCTAATGGAGTTCAGTAGAAGCTTTTGTTTAACCTACGAAAAAGATTTACAGTTTGCTATTCATCAATATATACACTGGTGTGCAAAAAGTAAGGACGAGATGGTTTTTTCAATATAACTTTGTACAAAAGCTTTCCAAATCAACACATTTAATACCGTAAGATCCCCAATACGTAAGGACATGAGTAATGTAAGCAACACTTACTAAAAGAGAAATCAGAAGGATAAAAAGAAGCTTTATTGAAAAAGTGGCATGGAGCGCAATGCGACTGAACGCCGAAACATCCCTGTGATGGGTGTCCAGCAAGAAACATCCGGTCTTTAATAGGGGATATGATCTCCCCTGACTGCTAGGCAGGTTTCACATCATTTGTGCATGCTGGATATGCGGTTGTTAATGAGCTGTTGAGACACTACTGCTCGTTCCTCTTGTAGCACCAATCCCAGTTTCGGAATCGTTACTGGCGATAAGTTACGTGCTGCCACGGGTCTCCCTAGTAAGTTCCGTACATGCTTGACGGGATTTAGATCCAGAGACCTTGCCGACCAATCCATGTGTTCAATATCTTCACTCTCCAACAGCTCTTCGACAGTAACTGTGCGATGAGGTGGAGCGTTGTCGTCCATGAAGAGGAACTGAGGACCCATAGCCCTTGTGAAAAGACGCATGTAAGGAAGAAGAACCTCGTTACAATAGCAGTCCCAGGTGACGAACCCCCTTGGGAGATATGAAGGTCGGTCCGGCTACCAAGCAATATGTCTGGTCGAACGAGAACTCCGCGACCTCCAAAACTGTCCCTTTTGATGATGTTGAAGGGGTTATTGCGTGTTCCCCTCTCCGTCCAGATGTGTATGTGTCTAGAATCGCAACTCAGACTAAATCTGCTCTCATCTGTAAAGAGTACTCGTCCCCATTCATTGTCTCTCCAATTCCGGTGTTCCCGGCACCACAGAGAACGCCTTCTCCGATGGGCAGGCGTTAGAGGTACACACCGTACAGGGCGTCGTGCAAACAGACCACCACCGTGCAGTCTTCTGGCCACGGTAAAACGCGATATCGGTCGTCCAGTCGCCTGTGTCGTGTGTCTAGCGATTTCTCCCGCTGTCTGCCGCCTGTTTCTTCTGGCCTGTAAGGCAATATACCGGTCATCTGCGGGTGTGGTTCCTCGTGGACGACCACTACTAAACCCCCGGATAGCTGTTCCTGTAGTTTGAAATTGTCTCCAAAGTCGTGAAACGATGCTGTGAGCAATTCCGAACTCTGCAGCCACACTTGTCACACTGCGGCCTTCCTCCAACTTCCCAATGATTCGACCTCGGGTAAAAGCATCCAGATGTCGTCTAACAGATTGATTATTCGCATTTCTCGCTGAGGCAGCAACTCGGTGTGATTTTAACTGCTATACGGCGTGCAATCTCTTTGCCAGAAATACTGATCTTACACCGACAACATGCTTTATACTACTCAGACACTCCCCCAGTACGTCTACCTGCATATATGCGCATGTGCTACCGTACATCACCTTACTTAATCTCCTGATTGATCTTTCAGTCCTCTTCGTTCAGCTGATATGCTAATTTTCCGACTTCGTCCTTAATTTTTGCACACCAGTGTAAGGCCTCCGTGAATCTTTTCAGCGTATCAAATAGATGAAGGCTTGTTATGATCTCGAATTTCAGTAGAAGATTTTGTTGCTTGTCCACAAAAAGGACATTTCATTAATTAGTTTGCAACTCATTTAATTTTAAAATTCCCATGAATATTCTCAGATTATAAAACAGACGAAGGTTTATATGGTATATCCTCCTTCTTTCCGCATGCCTTCATGATGTAACAGGAAACACGTTTGACGCGTGTTCAAGAGGTCTGGAGTTCGAATCCCAGAGAGGGCATTCGCTTCCTAACATCGAAAAATCTAATGATTACACAAGTGGAGGCAAAAATTATAAATCGTGTCGCAAGACAAGACAATATTTAGTGTGGTACCACCAACATCACAGACTCCATCGGCGCAAGAAAGTCTCACGGAATGATTTTTATTCATCGTAGATACTACGAGAGAGTCCGTTAATCAAGCAATTGCTTTTAATTGCAGGAGTTTGGAAATAACTTTACTGGAAAAACTGGATTCTCGCTTTTTACTTTACTCGTTTGTAGAAATGCAGAAAGTCACCATAGCAACCGCCGCACTGTGAGGACAGGTACTCAAGTGGTGCAATTGTGTTCGTAAATTACTCTCAGGAGAACCAGGCAGCGATAATTACAAGTTGGAATATTTTAAAGCCGCTTTTGTAAAAACACTATCCGCGGTTAAAAATAATACAATATTTAAAGCGAAACGTTTAAGTAGATATTAAACTAAGGTCGAAGATTTAACTTAATTTATATTAAGGAAAATACAACTAGTAACTTATTGTGTGGAATAAACCCCTATGAGGAGGTTATTCAAAATGTATTTCCTAGGTTGTTGCCCCAAATTCAGCATTTTGTTGAATTACGAAACCTAAGTGAGCAAGAACTATTGTTTGAGCTCTCAGCAAAATTCCAAAGTAGGCGAGTAGCAATAACTACACCCGCAAGAGTAGAGGTCTGGCGCACATTTTTGTAGACCTAATGCGGTAAAAAGCCTGCGGTTTGACGGCAGACGTTTTGGTAACAAGAACACATTTTCGCCCTATAATAATGATCGCGAAAATAAATCACAAAAAATGGTGCAGTTGCCCCAGAAAAGAAAAACTTCCTCTACGATCCAATTCAAAACAGAGTTGATAAATTTATCCATGCCTGTGTTTCAAATTCTATTAAATAACGCACCAGCGATTGCATTTTTGGATACAGGATGCAAAATAGACTGGCAGAAAATGTTTTTCGAAAACATTTTAAACGGTGCTGAGTGATTGGTGAACGAGTTAGTGCCGCTCACAGTAAATATTGTGAATACTTATGGAAAGTAGCTTTACATGTGCAAGTGAAGCATGAAAACCAGAAGATGGTCGTGAAAACTCTAGAGGCACTGGTAATATTGGGGACAGATTTCTTAAAATCTGCGGGAATGAAAATTAATTTCCAAGAAGCTACTATGCAATTGGACATGGAAAAGCTGGTAGAAAAAAGTACAGCCGCCGGTTTTGAACTTGAAGGAACTGAATTCGGACGAGAAACTGAAGCTGGAGCAGTTGCTAGGACAATTTTTGAATTATTCGATTATGTCCCAGAGTTAACGAAAGTGCTAAATCACACTATAGATACTATAAATCACCCCTCCTTCCGAGAAAAACTACTATGATAAAAAAATGATAAGATTATGAAAAGCATATTGAAGAAATGTTAAAAATAAAAATTATAATTCCCATAAATAATAAAGTTTTATTGTGCTTTATAGGAATCTTACAATCTTATCGTAATCAAAAACTCATCTTCTATTTTTCACAAAACAAAACGGAGTCTTTATCCGTAAAGCTCAACCAATTATTCTTTACATAAGTCCAATAACATTATAAAAATTATCGTCTCATTTTTTTCACTAGAGTGCCGCCAGCTTTTTTGAATCTTACACGTCCCTCCTCGGGATGCGTATAGGTTTCCTTAGAAACCATGCCCACAGTCAAAATCTAAGTTCCTTGTAAGATGATATCAGTTTCACTGTACCTGTTTTGCTGTACGTGTTTCAATGTATCTGTTACATGTATCCATTTCATTGTACATGTGTCAATATGCATGTTCCATTGCATCCGTTTCATTGTACATGTTTCAATATACCTGTTTCATTCTATCCCTGCACACGCTCACAAAGTCTTACACTAAATGTCCCATTCAATTGAAGTAAATTCAAAATCACATATACAAAGACTTCTACATGTATAATACTTATACATGATAATATAACAAAATTCTTAATTTTATATAACAACATTTACATCAAAATACACAATACTATATTAATTATTCATATATATGTAATAATTTCTTCTAATACGATAATACCATAGGGTGAGCCCATTCGCTCTTGCTAGGCTCTATCAATTCAAGCATGAGCGACTGATCAATTTGCCTATCAACTTCTTCTTGATGTATAACCGGGATTCGATATGGGCATAATTGTTAGGAAGTGCACCCGGGACCCTGACAGAATGCCTATCGACTTTCGCACTACCAGGAGTGCTACTAGCAACGTCCGCGAACTTATATAAATATTGGAGAGTTCGTGACACTATGGCTCATCTAGTCGTTTATGACAATTTTGAATATACCTTATAATATCTTCTTGTGTCCTTTCATTGTGGTCAGTTGGAGCATAGTGTATATTTCCAAAGTCATTATCGTGTTCAAAGATTAGTCCTACCTGTTGCACTCTTGACACACATGGACTTAATTTATTCACGTGAAAATCCATCGTACTTCCATTTTCCAAGCGAAATAAAGCAGAATGTGGTCTTGTTAGCTTTACGATGGGGGCTGGCCCTTGCCAGGTATTTAACAATTTATGCGATGATAATGGAACCAAGACGAACACTTGATCTCCTACTTCGAATGTTTTCTCATGTGACCTTATATTATACTACGAGCTTAATCACTATGCTTTTTATTCCCGATATTATATGCTATAGCGTGAGAACTTCGTAGTTTATCCTGTAAATCATCTAAATAGGATTCAGTCGTACGAGAAGCTGTGATTGGTATATCTCTCTTACCAGTCCAAAAATCTTTAATCCATGTTAAAAGTCCTCTTGGAAGATGACCATATACCATTTCGTATGGAGAAATACCATTGGTGCCGTGAGGAACTTCACGGTACTCTAATAACAAATTCGGAAGATGCAAATTCCAATCACGGTAAAGGTCTTGAGTGTTTTTATTCGACATTTCTTTCAGTGTCCTATTCCATCTTTCTACTGCACCCATACTTTCTAGATGACCTGGCGTAGAAATCTGGGAGCTATCCCCGAAACATCTAAAAAGGCCTTCTTTAGCTGCGAGGTAAAATTAGTTCCTCGGTCAGTGCAGATTATTTGGGGAAAACCTGTTTGGGTAAAATTTTCTCATGAGAACACCACAAGTCGTTTTTGCTTGTATGTTTCATACTGGCATGGCTTCTGCCCAACGTGTACAAAAATCTACGGCACAAATAACAAATTTGTATCCCCTACGAGAGGTTGGTTCTAGTGACCAATACAATCTACACTCCATATTTCAAATGGGTTTTCAGGTCCATATTTCAAATTGACTGAATAGGAATTATATCTCTGTAGGTAACCGTTCCTCGTAGCTGATACTGTGTGCAGCTCTCGCAGTATTTTTTACATCACTTTTAATCGGTGGCCAGTAAAACGAATATTTGATGCGTTGTTTTGTCTTCTGTTCACTTAAGTGGCCTGTTAATGGAACACCGTGTGGTATTTTCAAAACGTATTCTCGTTTACATAAAAGTAACACTACTTGTTTCACTCTTTCTCCACAAATCACTTCAGAATGCAATAGCAGTTCGCCCTCTAAAGTATATGAGTTTTGATTATTGTCAGCTAAAGATCAAAGATTTTTCAATGATTCATCTTCCCATTGCAACTTTATAAACCGTTTCCTGTTTTCAAAATATATCTCACACGTTACTTCTTGAACAGTGTTATGTCGCATGTCCTCCATTGTCTCACTTAAATTTGTATTTTCAGACAATGCTTGATACGTGGTGCTACATATCAATATATTTCTACTCTCTTTAATTTATCGAATTGGATAACATTCGTTTCAGTCAAAGGTAATATTGAAACAGTAAAACGGGCAGAAAGTAATCCTACATAATTTTCTTTACTCATTGTTATAGTTTGTACTAATCCTCCTGGAGACTTTTCTACCTTAGATTTGGAATGTTGTTCTTTATGGGATAGATAGATTCTTGCAAAGTGAGTTTCTTCACCACAGACAAAGCATTTAGGTTTTGAAAGGAATTTCGATTTTGTTTTAACTAGAATGTCCTTTCGAATTTGTGATTTTTATGGACTACACGTATCGTCATTCCGATGTGAAGGAGGATGTTGCTAATTTGGCCTTTGCTGTTTCCGATTTCAAGGGCTTACTATATATCGATTGAATTGAATCCACAGCCTTTCTGTTCTGAAGGTTTACTGGCCCAATTGCTATGTCGGACATTCTCCTTTAATTTACTACAAGAAGCATATCTCCTATTATTCTCTCTCATATTATCATATTCATCTAACCGATCGGTTAAATCGGATGGGACTACGATTTTAGTCCAGTCTCTATAAAATGAAATTTTACTTCACTCGATACTCTGCCTTTTATTTGATCCGCTATCATAAGGTTCTTTAAGTGTTCAAAGGTCGTAATTTTTAAACCTGTAATCCATTCTTCTAAACAGCTCTCTATTTCAAATGAAAAATCCTTCCACATTTTATCATGTGATTTCTGATGATGAAAAAATTTCTGAAGAAATATTTCAAGATTTAACTTAAATATTTTAAGGAGAATATCTTTTGCGTGCTTGTAGTCCTCAGCTTTATCGAGACGTTCACGGGTTGTCACCTTAATTGTGCTATTTTATAAGGCAATAAGCTTAAGAAATGTGAAACCCAGTCTATTTCTCTTACGTGAGCTCTAATAGCCTGCCTTTCAAATAAAGGTAAATAAAGGCTTATGTCTCCCTCTTTTTTACCGAATTTCTGCATTAACTTCCGAAGCTCATAACGCGATCTCATGTTCTCATCAAACTGTTCGAAATTGACCGTAGCTTCTGCATTCTTATTACCTGTTTCTCATGTTTGAATTCCATTTTCCTTGCTCCTGCTTTTAACGATTTTTTCCTATTCTTTCCTTTTTAACGCTATTTAATAATTCCATTAAAAATTTCATTTCATACTCCTTGCTATCTATAATTATCCTTTTTAAATCTACCACTTTATTTTCCGGAAGTACCTTCTTCCCAAGTTCCTCAGCTAAGATTTTTAAATCTTCCTTTTCAGCTTTACCCAGGAAAGCCATGCTTAACACTTTAAAACGAGTTTCTTATAACGTAAAGATTTCTTACTAACAGCGTTTTACCAACGGATACTAAAATACATTTAAACATTTTACCTTCCTGCTTTCCTACTTTCCTGCTTCACTTTTCTTATCTACTGTCTTCAAAAAAGGTATCCTTTACAATATTGCTTTCTTTACAAGTCTTTTAATTAACAATTCAATTTTACCATCACAATATTTCATTTATACAATTAAAGCATTCTTAATAATAATACTATAATCTTCAATAATTCTAAATAACAAATGGCAAACATAAGTAATATTCCAAATTATCCTAAAAATATCTGTTTTCACATTTATTTATTATTTATCCACACAAATCTAAAATAACTCGTATATTTATATTTTACTTCAGAAGAAAACATTCTAAAACATTCTCAGAAGTAATAACTAGATTATTTTAATTAATCTCAGAAATGATCAGAAGTAATACTTTTAATTTATCACAATTTTAATGAATACTATGGCTAACATTAACAATATTTCAAACCATTCGTTTAGAACTTTCTCAAAGCTAATACTTGCAACTTATTAGAATTCTGAATGAGTAAAATAACATGGCAAACCTTAACTATATTTTTAATTAATTAACATTTGGCTAAAATATCAATTTTCACAACATTGGGTGTGATTTGCAATTATATTTACTTGTATTACAAAAGTAAATATATTTTATTTAGAATCTAAACCAGAATTAACAAAATGGCACAATAACTGAAATTATAGTGTGCAGGAAGATTAAGAATTTGAGCTCTCACCTCTTAGATTTCCACGGGTATCTAATGATTTCTTCATCCTTCAGAGACTGCGCCAATAAGGTTTTATTGTGTTTTATAGAAATCTTACAATCTTATAGTACTCAAAAACTCATCTTCTATTTTTTACAAAACAAAACGGGCTCTTCATCCGTAACGCTCAACCACTTATTCTTTACATAAGTCCAATAACATTATAAAAAAATTGTCTGACTTTTTTTTTCACTAGAGTGCTGCCAGCGTTTTTGAATCTTGCTCTTACTCTAGCCCGATAATACTAAGTCGAAAGAAAAACAATATCCCATTGAAAGGATTTTAAAGCATGGCGTTTTGCCTTTAATTATTAAAACTAAATAGCATAAAAATCATCCCATTTATACATTACCAATAATTGAAGAAATCTGCAAAAAATTTTAATGACCTTACAATAGTGCCCGAACTAAAAGGTGGTGAACGATAATCCGTCACCAAGATTTGGCGACTGGGTCTTCTTATTCCCAGTCGCCCTTTTAAAGGTGGAGTATGTAAGATATCTTCTTCCTCTTTTCCGCGTGCGATCGTGCTGTAACCAGAAGCACATAGGAAAGTGCGAAGTTCGAATCCGGGCGAAAATATTTCACACTTTTTACGGCACCTACATCGTCAAACCTAATAATTCTGCAATACATGTAGCACTTTCAGTGGTTTTCTGAGCTATGGTAATATCAAGAAAGCAATTCTACTAAAGTAATTCAAGAATAAAAAATGAAATGTTAATATTAGAATTCAGAAAGTATTAGTAAGTGATTCATGTTGTGTTTTAACTTCCTAATACACCAACAATAAAAATTCTGCATATTATTCTACAAGGTATAGCTTTGATTTTCCTTAGACTAAGATGAGACAAATTCCCTTTTAAATATTCTCTACAAGAGACATTCTTCTTAAGATAAGCAGCTCCAAGGATGTTTGATTCAAATTACTGTTTAAGTAAGACTCTCTTATAATGTAAACAAGATTCAGTTTAAAGTCTACGAAAGCTGCGTGTGTATATAGGGAGTAGTATAGTGCCATTATAACTCACTAATTAAAATTACACATTATTCCAGACTAAAACTAAAAATAATTCAACAGTTACAACTGAAACTTTTATTTTACAAATTCATTTTAAATTAGGAATTAATGACCGTTTTCAGAGAGATGAATAATTCATTTTTCTTGGTTCCAAAGTAAAATAAAAATCACTTCAAAAATGCCTTGCTTTCACTATTCTAGTTTAACCACAATTTGCTATTATCACCCCCCAGCATCGCAATGAATTTTGAAAGGTTTGTCGGATGGGTTTAAGTATCTAATCAATCAGATGTTTTTATACTGTGATATGACATATCTGGCAAATCTCCAAGCGCTCAGTTTGTCTTTAGGCGATCAATGACTGACAGAATTCTGTACATAGTTGTGTCGCTTAAGTTGAATTATATGTCTTCAAAGAATGTTACTGAAAACAAAGGGAAACATTTTTTGATAAGTGTATTTCAACATACTCTGGAAATATTCCCGAAAGAAATGCTATGCTATAATTTTAGAAGAGGAACAAGGAAAAACGCTTTCAATTTATTTAAATATCCCTATACCAGATGGCTAATAGGATGGCTCTAGAGATTATTTAACAATCCCTATACAAGATCCTGATACAGACAGCTAAAATTTAATAAACATCCTAATGTTTGTCTGCATTTTATTGAATTTACGATGTAGCACAACTAGCACAAATCATCACAGCTTCTTAACCCCATCAGTGGAGGATTGTTAAACCCTTGATAAAATCGGGATTAAATCGGCTATCACCGGTAGTTCGATATTCGAAAACGGCTGACACTGGTAATGGCGATAAAACTGCTAGTGCTCGAAATCGGCTAACACTGGTGAAGGCAATAAAATCTCTAGACACTGATAGTTCAACCGTGTTCAAGCCCCACTGAATGAGCTCGGTGAAGGGAAGTTTTAATAGTTTTCCCCATGTGCCCATGCGTCACGTAAATACAAGCCAGTTTTTTAATGGCTCTTCGACGAAAACATTCCTCTCGTAAGGGTGATAAACTGAGAGGACTGGCTTGAGTCGTAAATGCACAAATGCACATATTGATTTGATATGCACATATTGTTCATACGAATATCAGCAGCACTACGAGGCTTTGTTATGGATTAAATCATTTGCTTGTTACAAACTGCACAGACGCATACAGTTAACATTCGCAGTTTTAGAGAGTGCACTGGCAGTATTCTTGAGTTAAACCTTATTTAGCTATCTAATTGCGTTTCTTTAGACTACCCTGCGTAATTTACAATTTAATTTTCCCCAAGAGTAGTCACCAACATTAACGGCATCAAGAATTTAAGTATTATTAAAAACAGCAAAACACATGAGTTAGGCGACAAAAGATAATTGCCAAAACCATCGCTAGCTTGGAAATACGTCGCCAATTTAGTGAAGTAGCCATTTACCTCAATGTTAAATAGACTCACCTCTTTTGCCTTGTTTTTCTGGCAGAGCTTCCTCTCTTTCAAGCATTTAATGTTACGTTATACAAGAAGTGCTACAATTTCACATGTAATTTCAGGAAACTTATTGACATATATAAATCGTATTGCGATAAGAATCATCCACATATTTTGTCATTAATTACAAATCAAGTAAATTTAGTATAACAATTTAGACATTTTTACGTAGCAATCTTCATTGTTTTCATTTTGAAAAGTTTTAAGCCTAAGTGCTTTTGTAAAGAAAGCGTGCTGTCGTGTTTCTATCTTCAGGCGTTTCAAATCATTTTCGTAGCCGAGTTCACAATTTCTCTAGAATTCCTTTTTGACTCTAAAGGTACGAAAATGGATCAATTTATAGCCATTCCTCCGTTTTGTCAGCTTCAGACCATATTACTCAAACATGAATAAAAGTCTTTTCCAGAAAGGTGAAAGCTTTAGAATGCACCAAAAATTTCTTTCTACTCCTGTTTCTATCGACAGTGTTTCACCATTGATTTCTAGCCACCCAAAAGAAAAATTATTGGAGAACAATAAATGAGCAAAAAATACTGGATCCAGATTTTTTATTGTCTCCTTTCGGAGTTCGATAAAGTTCACAAAGGCATTCTTCCTTACACATGACAAAGTTTCATCTACAGTATTTTAAAAATATTTTTGCAACAAATTATGAAATACTTCTCTTTTTTAATGAGGACCAATACTTTCTGCAACCTGTGGAAGATCAAACCAAATATGCATTCGAATAATTCAGAAATTTTCTGCTTCACTCTATTTTGTTTAATATATGATTGTTTATCCAAGCAGCATGTCACCAATACTTTCTCATCCGCATAGATTTTATATAAAATTAATCATTCAACTACAGTTCGTTTCCTGCAGAGTGTTTTGTTAAATATCCAGAACCTTCTGCATTTTTGAAGATTTTGTTGAATTGCGTAAGGGATCGATATTGAATGCACATGTTAAAAATTGAAAACACAATTCAATTACCTGTTAAATAATTAAATAGTATAAAACTGATTTTAATCTTTAGATTTTGTATACATAAGCTGGAAATAAGTGATATATGTTAGACTACGTTGGATTTCCTGCAAAATATGCAGTCCATCTCACGTCATACGTAGTGATCAAGTGGAGCAAACCTCTAAACATTTAAAGTATGTATCCTGTGCTCGATTTCTCGCAATGAATTCGTGTGTTTATTTCATAAACCAACTTACATTAATATTACGTATAACACATTTTACGTATGTTGGTGTAAGTTTCATATCCTGTCCCTTCCAATTCTGAATATCTCCTGTTCATTATGTAGAAGTAACATACCAAAACGTATCCCTCAAAACTGCAAAATAATATGCTCCCCCTCCCCCAGTGTTTTTTCTTTTTGCGTGCTTCCTTGTCGAAGAATATGTTATTTGATCAAATACCATAAATAATCCTGTTGGAAGGGGTCACTTTTCTTTGGTTTAAGACTTTGAAAACCAATGACCAGAAGATGCTTGCTACCTGGATTAAAGTTTCGATCAAGAACACTGTAATGGGTGGAAATTGAGGATATCGAAATTATTAATGTTCGAAGTTATTTTTCAATATCATTTTTTTTCTCTAGACGACACTCATTTAGACAGATTTCAGAATTCACTTTCCAGACAAGGCTGCATAATCATAATAGCTTTGATTCTTTTTGCAGGTTTTAATCTTGAAACCAACGGCATGAAAAACAGGACTTGCCCGATTGATGAGAATAGTATTTCTTTCGGTAAATTCAATAAGCAAGGAACAATCAAATTAAATATTCTTTCACGAAAATCTCGAGTACACTTTTCGCAATAATTTTCTCAATTTTTCCTAACTTAAATAGGTTGAGTCGGTCCATTACTATAATTCTTTACCAGAAAGTAATTCGATGTTTCAAAGAGGAAAAGAAATATTAATTAATAATAATTCATTAATGTTCACTTTTTCCTTAAAGAGGGCATATATGTATGTGTAATTTAAAAGTGTCAATGAACTATAAATCTCATTTTGTTGTCTCCACAAAGAGGCTTTCGATTTACATCATGATGCACACAATGCAGCAAAAATGCAATAAATTAATGACGCGTAAAAATAGTCTTAGCGTAGTCATTAAAATCCTTCCTAGGGCAGATTTTACAATCACTATTTGGGGCAATATATTACGTTAACTATCAAATGTTTATCAGCATATATTGACAGGCACTGATAATGTAACTTTGTACACCTTTTGTACTGCCTTACACTGGTGACTGAAATTTCATAGGGAAACCGAGACAAATAGCTTTCACGGCCACGACTATCTTTCGACTACGGTCAATAATATCTTGTGGTTTCATTTAATTTTAATAATTTACCTGAATGTACTGCACTGCTCCGTATCAGATAATTTAAATGCTGACCATCAGTAACAGGTCACAGAAGATCAGCCTGTAAGTTGCTGCTGAACAACTTCTTCGACAAATACGAATGCTATTTGACTGAATTTCATTTTTTAAATTTTATCCGAATTAACATCACTAACTTATACAGGTGACCCATGAAATGATCTCCAGCGGCAACTGAAGGTTTTATGTATGCAATTAATGGGCATCAGCATGCTTCACTTTCTTTTAATTAAAATACTTATTTAAACTTTATACACCACCTCACACAGTTGATAAGTGGCGAAGCAATAAATTAATTTGTGCGGTTTTACATATTTAATTCCAGAGTTCAGACTTTGAACCCCACGAACACTAACAAGCGAATAATCGCTTAAGTGTGTGAACAAAACACGTAAGACTTAAAAAGTGTTTACAACGCTTTATTTTTCAGTATATTCACAATCACTTCCTACTTGGAACTTTACACAAAGCCTCCACTCGAGCTTTAACTCAAAAAAATAATAATTTAAACTAAACTAGCTTAACTAAGCTATTTGAAGGGTATAGCCGAAGCTGTCAGAAATCTAACTAGTTGGGCCTCAAGTATTAATTAAATCGGCGAAGCCAAGCAAGGGCCTAAAGTATGGCCAAGCGTAGTAGCTAAAAGAGAATATGGCCAAATGGCAAACGCTCACTAGTCAGGAAAATCAGACTCTCTCTGTAGAAGACGGGGAAGCATTGACTTAAATAGGACTGTTACTCATTTGCATTCACTGCGTTTTTGAAATTACATTCTGGCAGGAAATTGTAATCTGAAATTAAAATAAATAGGAAAGAATCAAAACTTAAAATAACTGTTAATAAAATTAGGATAAACCTTACAAATTGTTCGGGAAAGAAATTCAGTATAGCCTACAATAAAGATGGAATGCTTTCGTTAGCGTGAGGAAGTATTGAAATAAATGCTGGATGTACTTTCTAACTCTGGCAAAAATTGCTCATCCATATTCGAAGGTATCATCATATCTTTTCTTGATGAAGTGGATCTCAGAAGATTTCTTGATTTCAGATTTCTTGATGAACTATCTCAGAGATAGAATCTCGAAACTTGTCTTTTTGATTTTAATCGTCGCCCAAACATGAGATTAATGCTATTTATCTACTTTTATATATTATAATATTTGTTTAATTTCTGCAATCTGTAGTATAAAAGGTTTATTTCTGGGGGGGGATATGTGCTGGCTTAGGATTATACTCTGACATTCTCAGCCCTCGGAAGGGCATAAATACACAAGCCCAATTCCTAATAACCAGAATGGTAACCCACGCTGCTCCGGAGATTAGTAGTGTTAGGCATCCGACTAGGTAGGTTAATAACCAGTCTGCTATTCGGATTCACAAGCTTCACATGGTTCGTAGTTAGTCTGAGATATAAAACCTTACACCCCTACGCTTTGATCTGGTTTTATGATGCATGGAAAGTTTGAGTCCACCCCCTTAGAAAACGGGCGCCTGAGGAGATGGGATGTAGTACAGTTCGCGGTGCAAATGCTATTATCCCTACTGAAGCTTGCAAACCCACTTTTCCGCCTAATACAGAGAGCAGAGATGGGTTAGCACTCACAGTTGCATTAAGTTGTAAGAGTATTGCGCAAAAGTTGCTTGATATCAACTGGGAATCCAATTAAATGGCATACCACTCTCTCGCAAAAATAGATTGAAACTCTTAGTTTTTAACAGAAATGAGATTTTGTCTATATGACTGTACTAAATAAATAGCTGCTTGCTCCATTAATGGAGATCATGTGTTCTATGCAAAAGTTGTTGAATTATCTTAATGGCGAATTATATCATGATCAATCTAACATTTTAGCATTCAACTTCTGAAACTCACATTTAGTTCCTTTTTCGTAATAACCTTTTTTTCGGATTTTGACGTGCTTTAAAAAGATCCCATACTAGCATTACAATATGAGATACAACCTCATCATCTGTACAGCACTTAACTACTTCAAAACTACTTCTACTGCTTATTATCACTAAATCGTTTTTTGCTTAAGGTTACATTAATCGGCATACTGGTACAGGAATTAGCGATGTATCCCAAAGTCGAAATACGACTCGGTTCAGTTTATAAAATAACACATTAGATGTAGAAAAATGTACTCAGAAAATTTATTGTTAATGGCGGCCCAGCTGGTTTAGTGGTTAGTGACCTTGACTGCTATAGGCATGGACCCGGCTCGAATTCCGGAGAAGGAATGGTTATTACTGTCCGTACCTTCATAAGAACCAACGGTGGCCACCTATTATGTGCTTCCATAATGAAATGGATACCACTTGCAGCCCAAGTAGTGACACAAGGCTAATGGTTATTAAATAAAGCGCTCGAGCATTAAAAATTATCGCTGTGAGTTCTGAAGAGTGGGCTCAGACTCAAAATGCGAGGAAAATGCATGCTCTGAAAACAACCCACGAGTCATCATTATCTTTTTTTCTTAACAAAATGAAATGACTTTAAGAATAAAATAAAATCTGAAAGGTTTTAGATTTTAATTACGTCCAAAGGGGAGTTTATTTAAGATTTTGTGTGTTACCTTTATTTATTAAATACCATGTTCTTCGCACTTAAACCATAAAATTCAGTTCAACAGCAATATCGCAAAATAATTTTAAATTGAGCATATCTTTAGAAATTTCGGTACACGCTCTCACGCGCTGGAGATAAAAATGTTTTTCTGTACAACGTTGGTATTGCTGGCTTTGAAATCTTTGAGTTTCTTAATGAAAAATTCGTTAAAGTTTTAGAGAATATTGTTACGAATTTCACATTCATTTTGCTATTTATTTAGAACTGTAATTAAAATTTCTTTTTATGTTCCCGTGCAACGCAGATGATTTTTGAAGAGAAAGCTACGTCAAAAAAAATAAATAAATAAAATAAGCAGTAAATTGAAAAGTGAAACGACGCAAAATGCCAAAACGAAAGTATTAGTCCTTCGGAATTCCCTTTGGACTAATAAAACAATGTTTTCGTTTTAAATAAATTACAAATTTTGCTTATTAAAGTTTTATAAAATCACATGTAAGCAATAATAGCGCCATCGCAAAGGAAAAAAATCAAATTTGCATTTATTCTCTATCTGAATTGTAACGTTTGGTGCCTTCACGGTATTTTGTTGATACATTTCTTAACTGAAATATACTGACAGCTAAATATCAAATTTTAAGACCGTTATATAGTATTTCAAATACTTCTAACCTGTTTAATTCAGCATTAAACACATTACTTTAATTTAAACTAAAAATTTATAACAAATTATGGAACTTTTTAAACTTTGACGCGAAATTTACCAAGTGGGACAAAACTTGAGAATAAATAATAAAAATTCCGTTTCCTTCTCTTATTTATTAATTTTTTTCAATACATAAATAAAAATACGTATGTTTGCATGTAAGTAATTATAAACATCTTTATTCCCTCCTACAGTTTGACACTTAATGGCGTTTCGATTCTGATAAAGTTTGTAACCATTGACAGAAGTTATTAGAAATTAATATAATAGATTATCTTTATCACTGATTATAGATGCTCATCGGTCAATCAGTATTTTTATTAGTTTTCAAATATGAAAAATAGCTGTTCACATACAAAAGTGTTCTCAAACAAAGCGATTATTCCTAGGTAAAATTTCGAAACTGAATGTATTTATTTTTGACAAATGCGAATAAAGGTTAATAAAATAATTCTAATCTTTAAGTAAGATTTATATCATATTGTAAATTAATTAACAATATGTATAGATTTTCTGGTGCATTACTGATGTTCATTTTTAACAGTAATGAGAATAATGTAAGCACGGGCTACAAATAATATCTTGAAATTTTCTCAATACCGCATTTGCAACAAAAGCAAAATTAAAATGCGTTCATGGGCGCATAAAACTGCTTCTTTGGCCGCCAGTTTGAGACGCTTACTGCAATAAAGTAAAGTTTGCCTTATGAGAAAAATAAATTAAAAATTTGCAATTACTTGTGACAATTATTTTGAAACATTTACTACTGTCGTTTCTTACATTTTTCATCAATTGGTAATTAGATATATCTTTAAGTAATGATCTCATCCTTAAATAAAGCAGAGATTGCCTTATGAACAAGATATATTAAAAATTTGCAATTATTTGTGATAATTCTTTTGAAACATATACCACTGTCTTTTGATACTTTTCATCAGTTGGTAATTAAATATATTTTTAAGTAATGATCCCATCCTTAAATAAAGGTTTCCTTATGAGGAAAATAAATTAAAAGTTTGCAATTATTTGTAGCAATTATTTTGAAATATATAACCGCTGGTTTTTGATATTTTTTTCATCAATTGTTAATTAAATAAATCTTAATAATAGTACTGATTTCATCCTTAAATATTTAGCTTAGTTTGAAATAACTATATTTTTATATTTTAAACTCGTTTCTTTAATTTCCATTATTTTACGAAACAAACAGAAACTTTTAAGATTTCTCACATATGTCATTTACATGTCTTTTTATGCTCTACTCTATCGAAGTCTTAGACATTTGTCTAATTAACATTAGCATATTTTCATTTAATATTGTTAAGTGATGTGAGTAAATGATCTGAATAATAAATGCTAAAACGGAAAAGTAATTCTTATTTCATTTTATTACATGACAATTAAACCTGCATATTACTATTAAAAGTCTTTTCTAATATTGGTAGAAAAAGTGCAGCACAACCTGGATAGTGGTTAGCGATCCTCACTGCCGTACCGAACGGCCTTCGTTCAAATCTCGGAATAGACTAGGATGTTTTGACTGTGGGGTATGAGGACATTCTAAATACGCGCCAGCCGAAAGTCGTCTTGAGATGTTGATGGTAAAGGTAAAGGTAAAAGCGTGGGGGGCACCAGCGATGTATCATAGGTCAACTGGTAATGCCTTCCTATACTAACTCTTTAAGAAAAAAAAGGAGGGGACTGCAAGTTTTATAAGAATTTAAATAGACTGGAACTTTCCAAAAGGTCTAGAGTTTGCCTATTATGGTACATCGTGCAATCCCACAGTACGTCCCGCATCCAGTATTTATTAAAAAAATTATGTAGGGCATAAGTAGATGACAAAATAGTCGGAATACAATTTGAGGTTCACAACATAAATTGAACATATGATTTGGTGTAATAAAAATAGGAGATAAACATAATTAGTAAACAGATAAACATAATGAGCTAATTATAATTAGTACTGGCAACACAATATCAAAATGAATTGTAATAATAATACTAAAGAGGTGGGTGTCCATGGATTATTTCAGATGTAAAGGTATATTGCAGTTTATAAGGTTCACGAGTGGAGTCATTTTGTCCATAATCACAGCATGTAAAAGTTCACTAAGTTTATGCCAAAAAAAAATAAATAAATAAAGGAAGAAGGGTGGGAGACTCCATCAATACTGGGGGCGGAGGTGAGCAAAATCGTACTATCACCTGTATGATGCTCAAGGCACTAGGCGCAATTTTGCTCTCCTTGCCCCAATGAATTTCGTGAGCCGGTTATGATGTTACTGTCAGACAAATCAGGTAAATCACAACAACAGCAGAAAAAAGTAACATAACATTTCATTCTACATTGCAAGAGAGTAAAATGTTAATTTTCATAGTCATTATTGATGGAGTGAATAGAAAAATTTTGGATTCGTTGCACCCACGTTGAGCGAAATTTACATATTTCGTTGCAATAATGCCTTGAATGAAATTATTAATTATCCAATTATTAATAAACCAATAATTGGTATTATTACTAATACCTTGAATACAATTCCTTGAATCAACCAAATCTATCGAAATTACCTTCACATCTTAATACCCAGCTTTCAGGCACTCTAACTAATGCAAGTACTGTTTTGAATATAGGACTACAAATAACCATTATGCATTGACTGAGGAAAAATAAATTTTTAAATTAGTATATATAATATCCATAAATCAAGAATTACTATTAATATTGTTGAACAATCTTATTCTCTGTCTCTTTGCACATCTGTTTTGCCGTCTCTGTGAAAACAGCAGTCGAGACAATGTAAGCAATTCGATGCTACTCTGTCTCTCTCTTAATACTATAAGGGGAATGTCACGTGATCACATGCGAAGGCCTAAGATCCGATGCAAATCCGGATTTCCATAATATGGTTCACCGCTAAACAGATGATCATAACATTAGGATACATCCCAAAGCATGATAGCACTCTCTAGTTACATGTCTCAGTGTTCAATCATCCTCTAAAGGAAAGCCCAATCCTAAATTTACCGAAGGTTTTTCCAACACATGCACGTTCTACGTAGTATCGAAGATTTTCAATCTTGTTTCGGGAACAGAACATGAATTTAAGCATCCCCTGAATGGTAGAATCTGAAAGAAATCAATTTTAGGGGTGTTGAAAACGCTTCTCACCATTCTCAATACAATAGTCCATTTTTAAGGTTCTCTGCACGTTCTGCTGAATATATTTACTTCCTCCAAACCTCTCGGCTTTGCTAATATTACACCTAAAGTTTATTTTCCCACTCACGTTTTGAAGAAAAAGGCACCTTCTTATATAATACCGTACTTGCAATGTTAACATTAAAATTTCTGAGTTTCGAAATTTGGGAAGCTTGCAGTTAAACATAATATACAAAATAAAAATATATAATGCAATTTCAATTGCTTTTTATCAATATATCGCATTTTGTTAAAAATGTGGTGGAAAATAAATTTTCTCCTATCCCTCATTCGTTTTCGAGCGAATAGAAAAAAAATAAAACCTGCGAAATGATGTTTGCTGTTTCGTTTTCTTGAGCTGGCTGATTCCTAAATTCTTGAGATGGATGATTCCCGAGACTCCTAAATTTAACAAAAATATTACGCAATAATTACGTATTTGTGCAGTCAAATATTATGTAGCTTTCTTTTAAGCTAAAGTTTTGTTTCTCTACCAAGAAAAGTAATTTCATTTGCTGTTTCGTTCTTTTAGTTCTATTATTTATTTTTGTTATATCTGCATTAGAACCTGATGTGAAATTTGTCTCCCCAGGTGTTTAGTTTATTATTCTCTATGAAATATTTCAAACAACTTTCCTTCTACCAGACAATTAAATGCTGCACATATATCTACGAAATTTTAATAATAATGTTGGTTAGTGCATTCTGATCACGAGCCCCTAAGAAGAAAATAATTATAAGTTGTACCCCATGTAATATAATATAATATAATATAATATAATATACACAACCCTATACTCGCGAGTGATTGTGAAATTGCTTCCTTGGCGTACTCCCAAGTATGACTGGGGTAAGCCTATCTCATTTTGGAGATCACTGCTTTAGATCATACAGCTTGAAAGTACAAAAATTGTTAATACTATACTTCTCTTAATTATTCTATGAGTCATTTATTGTTGCTGTGTTCTTGTTAACTCTTGGATTTTTCGTGATTATGAGTTAATTATGGGCATAAGTCCCAATATTATTCTAGTTACCGAGATATGATTGTACATTCTATATTCATCTTTAACAAACTAGTGGGGGTTCGACAAATTTGTACAAACGTTTAAATTAATAATTTCAGCATTTTTATACCAGACTGTAAAGCAGAATAATACCATTAGTTCATAGCAACCCCTCTTTGGTTCATGGCAGAGAAGTATCATTTCTAGCTTCGAAAAAACAGTGAATATTGTACTGTATATATTTATTAATAAAAGTAATGTTCCTTAGTATATAAAATAGACCTTGCATTGTTTGTCTTTTAAGAATACGTATCATAAAAACTGATCAGTGGTTAATTCTGAAGTAAAAATGTGTCAGGGCCTAAAAGAATAAAAAATAAAGTTTCTTAATCTAAATCAGTTTGATAGTACACATTGCTTTTGTTGATGTCCCGGGGTATACTTGGAATGAGAGCAAACGGTAAGTCATCAACTTAACCACAATAGTAATTTAGGCAACTTACCAGTCCTGTCGATAAAAAGATTCATATAGAATGGCATTCACTGCTTGATTGGAGTTGAATAATAATCCTGTTTCGTAATTTAAAATGCAAACAAATTACGCTTTAGTAAACGAATCTTTGTGCTGCAAAAGAGGAATTACGTTTTTATTTTATAGCGTTTACTTAAATTTTCTAGTAGTTATTTTTATTTCGGAACAAGCCTTTCCTATACATTCTAAATTTCCACCTACGTTTCCCTACCAGAATGAACTTTTGAGATTGCGATGAGGTAGAAACGAGTGTTTAAGCTAAAATCTGGGTATCTTCAGTAGGAGAGCGTGTTCTGCCTTTCGGCCACATCGCTGCTGCTGGTCTGAACTTACTGTTATACCACTGTACTGCACGTGCCTGCTAATACGCCCAGGTGACCTTTGAATAAGGGCCAACTCCGTTAGTTGATTCCGTGCAGTTTCGACTAATAACTTTTTATTTAACATTAGATTAGTTGATATCTTTTATCATTAGTTAACGCCAGGTGGAAGCTTCCAACTCGAAATAAATGAACAATCAGTTGTTCATTTATTTCGAGTTGGAATTAAAGCCTTCTTTGGACTTGTTACTTACACGAACTCAGCGAATAGTCGCTACACAGTTCTTCAGTGTTCTAGCTTACAAGGAAATCTAACTCAGCTAGGATATTACAACGTAATTCCGGTATATACTGAATTTAAGTATTTACTAGATAAAAGTACCTTGAAATTTTGTAGACCTAATCATCATTTAATTTTAATATTACATAATTAATAAGAAATATTGATGCAAGGAAAATATTTAAATGTAAATGTAAATCAGATAATACTTTTCTTAAAATTTTTAGGAAATTCATTGAAACGTATTGGAAAGAACTAATATTTTAGCTGTCCGCACAACTTAAAATTTAATCTAAGAAACAGCTTAGTTTTAAGAGTTCAATTTAAGAATAGCGTTTTGTGCAAATATAATCATTACTCAGATGGCGATATAACTCTGTCGTAACTAAAGTGGTATACATCGTGATTTAAATATAAAAACGTCCATCTTATTGCTATCTAAATCTGAAATACTTTAACCTTGCTCCCATTTTTCACTGAATAATTATACTGCGTTCACTCATAGTGATTTTATTATGCATTTGCTGGCTTGGAACATTAAAAAGGTAGTAATATTTGAAAATGCTTCTTAAAATACTATCTATCAACGGTCTGAAGACATTAAGTCGTTTAAATTCGCCTCTACTTGCAAAATGATTTCCCACTGTTTACGCTATAGCAGTATTATCAGAAAGTCATTATGGCTTCTTATCTTAAGATGCCTTTGGAAATTCGCTGTCAGAAGACCGTTTATCGAAGATTACGATTAGCTGAGACCTTGACATTAGAAATATGCAAAAACATTAAATGGTACTTTTGATAGCAAATTTATCTAAGAACTCATATAATGATTCTAAGATATTAGCGTATGATTTTCGAAAACAATTCAATTAATTATCTAATAAGAATGAGTTGTCAGAAAAGTTTTCAAACTCAAAGGAAACAATAAAATCTTCGGTTTAGAAAATTGGTTAGGACCTTACGGGTTCTTTCAAAAGTTCGTTTTATTTTAGAAGTTATAATAAAATGCATATTAAGAAATTATAAGTAATATGAATTCAGATATATGCTCTTAAAACTTTCTGGAAACTTCACATTTGAGATGACTGTTTCTTTTAAAAGGAAACCAAAGAAATCCAGTTTAGTTAAGCTGTTTTGTTTTTCATTGTAAACGAAATCTTTTGTATAAAATATCTAATTACAATACAAAATCTATGTAATGATTTCTTATACCAAGAGGGTTTGTGTTCTAGTAAACATGGCACTAGATTTACTTTAAAATAAAAATAATAAAATTGTCATAAAAATTCAATTCAGATCTAACTGAAATATGGTAATAAGAAGCCTAAAATCAAGTATGAATTAAAACTACATCTTTACCATCTTATCTTTTCATACTGTTGCGTTCGTGTGGTTTGATAATAGATTGAATGCACAAGTCCGATAAAAAGTTAATAAAATTTATTCTAATCGTACGAAATATAACAAAACGCTGCATTATTCCTCAACGATATTCGTACAGTATCACACTATCACTCAATATAAACAGTAGCTATATTTTAAACTACTCTAACGTTAAATAGAACGCAACCCAAAGAGCAGAGAAAGCTAATCAGATCACAAAATAACAGCAGCTAAGTAAAATACAACAGCTCGCTTAAGCAACTGCAAAACTGGGATGTTTATCTCCGGCTTTTATAGCTTTTAAATTAGCTGCGCGAGACAATTCTAGCAGTTTCTGGAAAGCAAAAAGGGTAGAATTACGTTTACCGCTAGTCAATTACATTTATTCAAATTAAATATCAATTACGGAGACAAACTTTTATTCCATGTTAAATTCACGCTCTTGTATTTTTGTTTTTCCGGCGTAGCTTTCTCTTAAAATTCTTAAAATACGTCACGTGCTGCATTGCACTAGGAAATAAAACAATTTTAATCATAATTCTATTAAAATTAGATAACTAAATGCAAAATTCGTAACAATACTATACATACCTTTATGTATAAAAATAAAAAAATTCGTTTTTATTTAAGTAACAAATCTAGCGAGGTAATGTGATACAAAAGAGCACCTGAGGGCTATCTGCCTGAGGTAGGAAAGGCCTTTATGGATGATTTTCTGAACAAGATCTACAATTAAAACTCTATAAATTGGATGCATAACGCAAAGGTTTGACTTACAGATGATCTGTGATTTTTCGACTACGACTAATTTATCCTATGCGGAGACGTTTCCTTCATGTAAAACACTTGATGAAAATGATGTTTCTTGTCCTGCTCGTCAACATTAATTTCTGTACACGTATCTGAAAAATTCCTACGAAAATGTATAAATTATCGAAATAAATTTATGGAGATAACATTCTAGTTATTTCGCAATCTTTTCAACGACCGCTGTTTCAAGACCTCCACATAAGAAAGATATCGAAGATGAAAAACGTAGAGGTTAACTAGGCTGTACTGACTGTACAAGGTAACCGTGAAAACGTAATCCAGAAAACAGCTAACATTGCAATGATATCCTTGATATCTCAATCGATCCTCACGCTTGATTTAAACATGCATTGAGGCAGTCGGTACATTGATTGGGCAACGTATGTCTCTAGAAGACAAGTTAGTTCTACTGATGGAAACAGAAGAAATACAAACAAATGCCCTCTCTTGTTTAACAGACTCGTAAAAATGTATTTCTTGTTCAAGTCGCGAGAAAGCACTATTTACAAGAAGGTACTATTTACTTGTTTGAAAGTCAGCAAAATCTGTTGATAACTTTAGTTGTTGACTTCTCATATCGCTACGCATACGTTATTATACTCATAGAAAGCTATTTGTTAAAATACGATCTTGTTGAAGATGTTTTTAGATATTAATATATTTTTTCCTTTGAATCTTGGCTTCTGTACTCGGTGCTGTTAATCAAAAATCTCGGTCTTCGGTGCTGTTACTCAATAGAGCTTTCGTTTATAGGTTGAGCAAAACCTAATTACCTAAATGTGAAATTGTGGTTGCCTTTCAGACAGTCGGGCGACTTGTAGACCTACCTAAGGTTTCCGATGAAAATAACTTCCAACTCAGAAGAAGGTTAAAATAAAACTTTAACCTAATATCTCACTCTGTGTAACTACCAGTACAGACCCCGCTTCTTGTAGGATCTTATATTAGAAAAGGCAAAGAAAAAAAAAAGTATGAGACGTGGAAGCAACTCAGCTGTTCAATATTTATTAACGTTTATCAAAGTTTTTACTGGAAAAATTGTTCATAGCGAAGCTTTTGTTAAATTTCGTGATTTGGTTGATTTTGTTAACTTCACTACACATTGTTGCACAAAGTTTGAATTATGTTGTAAAATAAAACTATAAAATAATAGAACTACCTTCGTCTAAACTTTACGTTATATCATTTATTTATTATTATTGTTGTGACTTAACTCACTTGTCTGACAAAAACATCAGAATAAGCTTACGAAATTCATTGTGGCAAGGAATGCAAGATTGCGCCTCTCGTTGACAACAGCCTTGAGCACCATACGCCTTTGCTTAGTTCCTCCCCAATATTGATGAAGAGCACCGTGAGAGGGGTAAGGGTACCGAAGGTCTTCCATCCCTCTTTTCCTACCAACAATCTCTGGAAAGAACTCTCAGTTCGCCGCATATTTAGACTGCCCCCATGTCGCACAGATCCACACCTTCTCCGGGATTCGAACCCGGGTCCTTCTGTACGGCAGTTAGATCTCTAACTACTATCCCGGTTAGAGGCCATTTATTATTAAATTTCATTTAATCTTATTGCCAAATCTCAAAATGTATATACAACTTCAAACTTGGATTCATTCTCTAGTTTTAAATCTCCCTTTCTCATTCTCATGCAGTTCCCATCGTAACAAGTTTCACACGTTGGCTTATTCAATTCGTTGCAGAATCGGAGATTTACTAGTAAAACAGAATATAAATATCAAAATAGAATTTAAGGAACTAAAATTTACACATCAAAGTCCTACTGTAAACTTTGGCTCTGTAATTACGTGAGAAAAATGCGGCCAGCAAACGCTAAACCAAGTTTAGCTAAAATTAACAGCCTAGCGAAAATAATTCAAAGACGTCAAAATCGCTCGAAAAGCTTTATGTTTTCTTCAAGAACACTGTTCTTATACAAATTAACGAAATGTAATCCTTCTGGGAGCTGAAGAAAGTAAAAATTGCAGTAGAGATAAAATATAATGAGTTGATAAGCATAAAACCCCATAAACTCACTTCTAATTTTTGACTTGCTGGAAATTATTTCCTTTTACACAGTCCGTATTCACCTGACCTTTGCAAGTGGCTTTGTTTCTGTTTCCTGAACTCACAAAGAAACAACGCATTATAAAAGCAGAAAAGTTAAAAATGCTGCACAAGTTGATGACCGAAAAAACATTTCAAAGATTAGGTATAGGTGGACCTCCTAAAAGCGATAGATAAACTGAGTTATTGGTAAGAACTTACTTTGAAGGCTAATGCGAACAAGCAAGCCCCTAGTCTTAAATATCCGAAGTAGAAAATGTAATCGTACCAAATGTATAGATTCCTCTATAATTTGCCATCTATGTTTGATATAATTTACTGCCATTTCTTACAATGGTTAAGCTACTACTTAAATATTTTTATTTAGCTATGAACTTGGATCACTTTATTTATTATATTCTATGTCTTCGCACAATGCATAATATTGTAACAAATACTGTAGTGCTAACAAATTATAGATAAAGACTTTTACTTGAATCACGACAAGTTACGCAAAATATTTCTTTTTCAAGTATCTTAAATCTTCTATAACCGAGTAATTTTTCTTGGCATTGTTATCTTAGCTAGAAGAGTTATATTGTTAACTTTGCTGGAAAAAATAGTTCAAGGTTTTAAAGTTAACATTTAAAAATACTTAGGCTGAACCACAAAGTAGATGAGATACTATTATCTGCAGGGTATAATTAAAATCTCGTTTAGGAAGAGTTTGGAAGTGTAAGCGCTTTTTAATAAGTTAAAATCATTACAAATTTTTTCATATACACGCATATCGTTCAGCTATAGCCCAAATGCATTGCAGCCTATTATAAAATGAAGGAATTGTTTAGTGTTACTTGAAAGAAGTTTTCATATTCCCCTGCAGCCTTCCTTAATATTCTATGTGGATAGGGAATAATTTTATGAAAAACTTCTTCACAGCAAAAATATCAAAAAAGTTGCGAAATCTTAATTGCCTTCGAAACATGAGAACATTTACTTTGCCATCAGATTTATTGGCCTTTATAATTTTTTAATCGCTCTATGTGAAAGTTGGAGAGCAACTTTTTTTAATTCTGTTACTTATTTTGAGTTTCCCTGTTTTAGAATTAAAGGTTTTCGTTAAATTACATTTTGTAACTTGTGCGTCATATCGTAATTTTTAGCAGAATAATGTACAATAAATAAAGTTATCGAGCTTTGTTTCTCAAGTACATAATATGACTTTTTTATTTATAATGCACAACTAAGTCATTTAATGAACGAAAGAAGTTATTTCTAAATTACCAGACTTTAAGCAACAGTGTACTTTTTTATGCTTATTGTTTACTTTAGTAACGTAGCAAAACATAGATTACTAGTCTCATCTTGCTCCGAAATCACTAACACAGATTAACTACACCTATTTTTCAAATTTTGCCTAGTTCACTTATACAGTCTCGCTGTGAGCGAAATCTTGCTATCGATTCTTAACCTACTTCTTGATAACATATCGAGTTTAAACTTTGCGTAAGCACTGTTCGTCAATAATAATGCAATATAGTTATGTTTTAAAAATTCCACTTAGACTTTTTAACGTTTAGTCTATTTTCCCGACATATTTTCATTTAACCAACAAACTAACCGTAACTAAACATATCGGAATTTTACTGTGTGAGCTATAGAATACAGCGACAAAATATTTATCACTGAAACTTGTATAAAAATTGAAGCTTAATTTCTGAACCTTAGACTTACTTTTTAAACACCTCTAGATTATTTAGACTATTTGACGTTTATAAGCTTAAACTTTCAATACCTAAAAATGTATCGGATATAAAATTTTGAGATATTCACAGATTATAAAACAAACTTTTCGCTGCCTTTCAAAATAAGCATTAATTGAGCAAAATGTTCTGCAGTCTACAGCAGAAGGGGAAAAATGCAGTTTTCGTAGAAAAACTGCTTCTGAGTTTGCCTCTTGGCGCGCTTAATAACAAATTGGCGATATATTTTTTTTTTGTAAGCTTTGTTTTATTGACAACGCATAACTGAGACTAAAAAAATACAGAAAATACAATGCAATTAAAAACGGTCTGCATACAATAATCTTTTGTATAGAAAGGATATGGCAATTAATGCGCTAAAAGGAGATAAATAATTTCTCATAAAATTTAATAGGAATAATATATTGAATAATTCTACTGTCGGAATTCATATACAATTTTATATCGCGAGTGATAAAAGCGCGGGAGGGCCCATGGTAAATTAAAAACGATAATAAAAACTAATTGCATTGTCAATTATACATTTAACAATGCAATTCGATTAATGTATTTCGTTATTTAGGCACCTCTTGTTTTATTATTAAGTGTATATGAACTCTATTAATCGAATTATTTAATTCATTTTTCCCGTTAAACTATTAAAATTAAAGTAAATTATTTTCTCCTTTACTGCATTAATTATCGTATTTATTTTAAATAAAAGCTAATTCATAAAAATCTTTTCTTAAATTATATTTTATCCTAACTCAGCTTGTTGTTTAGAATATGTATCAAGATATAAATTCTTAAAATTATAGATATGTATTAGACATTTTGAAGTAGTAAAAGTGAAAACTAAACTTATACCCCCAAGGATTTGAATCACGGAATTTCTCTACTTAACCAGTTTTGTTACTACAACCCGCGAGAGTTAAAGTAATAATTCTATATTATATGAAATTTTAAGTAAACGAGTCATCTACTATCTAGAACTCATCGGCGGCCGAGCGGTGAATTCGCTGAACACTGGTAGTCCGTTCCGGGTTCGAATCCCGGCGAATGCAAAGACTGTATGCGCGTTTTCATGGTCTTCTCTCATGTGTAACTTGTCTAGGAGACAGTTCTTCATGAAAGTATCCCGCTTCTTTGGCAGCTAATCCTCAAACGCATTGCCATAACCAAATAAATCATACCATCTACTATCTAGCCTATATAACGTTAACAGGTTATGGATACTAGCCGCCAGTTTCTTATCATTATTCCTTAGGCAAAGTCCTTGGACAGCAGCTATGCTACGATATATTGTTACGTAGTGTAATTTCTGCGTATCCTGGTTATGAAATTATTAGATATATACTTTAAAATGTGCCTGTTCATCAACTTATGTTTGTACACTAAGAAAAAAAAATCTGATGTAATCACCACACGACTACCTTTAACTGCCTATTAAATACTCTTTTTAGAACAGCAATAAACTGGTATTGTTAGTTATTTATAAGAATAAACTAATATTAAATATTGGCAGATATTTATTGCTGGGTTAGCTACGTATATATATTACCTGCTATATAAATATATATTGTTACGGATATCGTATTTATTTAGAATTGTAATTAAAATCGCTTTATTTTCCCGTGCAACGCAGACGATTTAGCTACCTCGGAAAAGTAAAAATACAAGATCACATGCATTTAATATTTAATAAATAAATATCTTGTAATTACTGTTGCCATCCATGAGTATCGAGAAAAATCGAGGTTTTGCAGGAATATTCTACTAAATAATTAAAAAGCTTATAAAAGTTGCATTAAAAAACCTCATCTCAGTTGCAGTTGTAGCTGTTTTAAGAGAACCGTTTGTTTACTTAATGCTGTGTAGCGAATTCGCTATGAGATTGGATTAACTTTATCTGTTTTGAAGTGAATTTTGTTTAACGTTTGAGATACTGTGATACTGTACTATTACATCTGAGGAAATATTTCAGTGTTTTATTTTATCTCTTGTGAAAAGAATAAATTTTGTTAACTTCTTAACGACTGGTGCATTCAGTCCATTACGAACCCGTACGCACGCAATATTTTTTGTTTCAGAAGTGGAATTGAATGTCTTTAACTAGAGCAATGGAAGAACAATTAAGGCAGTTTATGGCAGCATTTGCTGCATTTAAAGAAGAGATTAAAGTGGGACAAGAATCAGTTAAAGAAAAAATGGAAGATGGCTAAGTTTCTTTTAGAGAAGAGATGAAGGCTGTTCAAGCCAAGATTGAAGCAGGTCAAGAGGAAATGAAAAGAGAAATTACCTGCGTAATCGAAAATAAATTCGAGGCTATGGAAGGCAGAATAGACACAGTTGAAGAGAAAGTTGGTAAAATTCTAGAAAGAGTTTCTGCAGTGGAGCAACAAATTGACGAAAGAGTTTCTACCGTCCAAGAACAAATCGAACAACAAGTTGAAGAAAGGGTTTCTGCTGCCGTCGCCAAAGAAGTTGACAGCTTAAAGAAATGCATAACGACAGCAGGAAACAATTCTGATGGATTTAAATTTTTATCCATGCTTTCTCGTTCCTCCCTGAAGTTATCCACATACGATGGAAAGGCCTCTTGGCAAGTATATAAGACACAATTCTCAGTAGTGGCGAAAGCAAACGGATGGGAATCAAAAGCTAAGGGCTGTCATCTCGCCGCTTCTCTGAGAGTAGATGCAGATATTCTGCATACTCTTCCCGAAAACCAGAGACTAGATTTCGAAGCTCTGTCCGGCGCATTGGAGCTGAGCTAATTTTTGGGGAGAAATGTTTGAAAGATTACATCACGCTTCAATTGCAATCCCAACAACAGAAGCTCACGGAAACACTCCAGGGGCTCGTTGTTCAAGATCTATCTCACCTAGCCTTTTCGGAGTGCCCAACAGAAACAAGGGAAATCCTGTCCCTGCAATACTTTATCGACGGCACTCGGGATCCTGAAATACAGAAAGCTCTGCGAATAACGGATGTTAAGGACTTAAAAAGCACGTTGGTGTACACCATGAAATTCGAAGCAGCCCAGCTAGCAACTCGTAGAGACCGCCACCCAATCAGAGATGCTCAAGTCTAGGAGCAGCTCTGATTGGGTGGCACTGTTCGTCTAGACGATATAACCAGACAATTCAATGCCTTGAGACGACGTATTAGTGACAAGAAACCGACCCTAAAATGTTGGAATTGCTGTGTGGAAGGGCACATTAGCAGAAACTGCAGAACACCCCAAGGCAGGGATGTTAAAACCGTGCCTATCAAAGAAGGAGGGAAACTAATTAGTGGCTATCTCCCGGAGCGGAGGTTGACAGAGAATGGAAAGCCCCAGTTTAAAGCGCTTCAGATTTTTGCAGCGGGTGGCGGCAGTAGAGGACTTTTCATCATGGGACAGATCGATGGAGTTCCCTATAATATAACCATCGATACAGGAGCCAAATTTACCATCATTCGAAAAGATGTGGCTGAACAATTGAAAAGTAAACGCATCTGGACTCCGCCCTGCCTTACCCTCCAGACTGTGTCAGGCGAGAAGATCGAAATCGAAGGAAAATGAAACCTTAACATCACGTTTGGAAATGCCGCTTACCATCACAGGCATACGTAGCAGAGATTACAGACCCTTGTGTACTCGGATTGGACTTTCTAAACAAATACAATTTTTCTTTTGTATTTTAAAAGTAACGAACTGCATTTTGCCTCTGAGGACATAGCCTTATTCGGGATTAATGATGAAGGAGGGAAATATATCCACAAAATCATAGCTCAGGATGATATTACATTACCGGCAAGGACAGAAATTCTATTTCCTGAATCCATAGCCGAAAATAGAAATTTCCGCTACGGCGTCATGGAATATCCTAAGAACTGTAATAGCCTAAAAAGAGAACTCGTAGCCTCTGCACTTGTCGACTTATCGCGAACCGTTATCCCGGTGAGAGTTGCCAATGAAACTGATAAGGCAAGAGTTGTTAAGAAAGGCGAAGTGGTTGCAGAATGTACATCAGTGATCAGCGTTGAAAGAAAAATTAACATCCTTTAACCGTGTTTTCAGGGAGCATTACATCGAAATTATTGCAGAATGCGCAATTAAACGATGAAGAGAGGAATGCTGCCGAACGTGTTATTAAAGAGCTTCAAGATGTTTTCTCCAGCTCGTCTTCTGACGTGGGTCGAAGTAGTTTTGCGCAACATAGAATCGATACCATCGGTCATCCACCAATCAAGCGACATCCAAGACGTCTGCCGATTTCGAAACAGGAAGAGGTGCGAACACTTTTAAAGGACATGCAAGAAAGCAATGTCATCGAGCCTTCAACAAGTCCCTGGGCATCTCCCATCGTCCTGGTGAAGACGAAAGACGGATCAACTAGATTTTGCGTTGATTATCGCCGGTTGAACGAGGTTACGAAGAAAGACAGTTACCCTATTCCTAGATTTGACGACATTCTGGATACTTTTTCTGGAAACAAGTGGTTCTCGAAATTTGATTTAAAGAAAGGATATTGGCAGGTAGAAATACATCCTAATGACCGAGAAAAGATGCCATTTACTACAGGACAAGGACTTAGACATTTCAAGGTGTTGCCTTTTGGACCATATAATGCGCCATCTACATTCGAACGCTTAATGGAGACTGTTTTAAAAGGTATTTCATACGAAGCCTGTCTGATATGCCTGGATAACATCATCATCGTCGGGAAGAGTTGCGAAAAACATCTGGAAAATCTTCAAAAGGTGCTTCAGAAACTGAAAGAAGCCAGTCTGAAGTTGGGTCCCGCTAAATGCAAATTATTCAAACAGGAAGTGCCTTTAGAACGTATCGCCTTTGAAATCTTAGGACTTCTGCCACGAGCTGCTGATGGCAACAAATACATCCTCGTTGTCATTGATTACTTCATCAAGTGGCCTGAAGCCTATTCTATTCCTGATCAAGAGGCTGTCATGATAGCAGAGATGATAATACAGCACTGGATTTCTAGGTTCGGTGTGCCTCTTCAGTTATATTCCGATCAAGGGATGAATTTTACCTCAGCTGTAATCAAAGAACTCTGCAAGCTACTTGGCATTGACAAAACCCAAACTACGCTATTACATCCCCCAGTCGGACGGTATGGTAGAGAGATTTAACCGAACCATCCTTAATAAGCTCTCATTAGTGGTTTCCAGAAACCAACAGGACTAGGACAAGAAATTAGCGCTATTTCTACTGGCTTACAGCAGTGCTGTCCACGAAACTATCGGCTGTTCCCCATCTCAAATGCTCTTCGGTCGTCACCTTCGTCTGCCATGTGATCTTTTGTTTGGTCGCCCCCCGGATGCGCTTTCATTGCCTGAGGAATTAATTCAAGATCTCCAGGCACGGTTTGAAGTGATGCACAACTTTGCACGAGAGCGAGTCAACTTGACAACGGAGAAGATGAAGACCCGCTACGACACGAGAGCTACTTGACATCGTGTCAACGAAGGAAACAAGGTGTGGTTATGGAATCCAACTCATCGAAGAAGACTTTTTCCGAAACTACAGTCACCTTGGGGGGGTCCTTACACAGTCCTAAAGAGGCTGAACGACGTCGTGGCTCGTATCCGTAAGTCATCGAACTCTGAACCTAAAGTCGTCCATTACGCAGGTTAACTCCTTACTGTGGCCATAGTACGTAGTGTATATAATTTTAAATAGTAATGTAAATAGTATAAGACCATGGTCCCTTTAGTCTTTAGTATTTGATACTATTTAATTTCTATTTAGTATTTGATAGTATTTGAACTGCATTCAGCGTTTGATAGTACTTGATTTGCTGAAATTTACTTATTGCAATTGTTGTTTATTTTCTTATTGTAATGTAATGTTTAGTATTAGATTAATGCTTTAGTGGTCAGTTTGGCTTCCTATCCAGGGACTGTACTGCCCGGAACGTGCAGTCCTTGGGAAGGGAGCAGTGTTACGGATTTCATATTTGTTTAGCTATTTATTTAGAATTGTAATTAAAATTGTTTTATTTTCCTGTGCAACGCAGACGATTTAGCTACCTCGGAAAAGTAAAAATACAAGATCGCATGCATTTAATATTTTATAAATAAATATCTCGTAATTACTGTTGTCATCCGCAAGTATCGAGAAAAATCGAGGTTTTTCTAAAATATTCTAGAAAATAATTAAAAAGCTTATAAAAGCTGAATTAAAGTACCTCATTCAGTTTCAGTTGTAGCTATTTTAAGCGAACTGTTTGTTTACTTAATGCTGTGTAGCGAATTTCCTGTGAGATTAACTTTATCTGTTTTGAAGTGAATTCTGTTTAACGTTTGAGATATTGTGATATTGTTCTAATATGTCTGAGGAAACATTTCAGTGTTTTATTTTATTTCTTCTGAAAAGAATAAACTTTGTTAACTTCTTAATGACTGGTGCATTCAATCCATTAAGAAACCGTACGCACGCAAAAATATGTAATTGAACTTCGTAATTTGCCAAAAATGATTTTTTTTAATTTGACATCGCCCAAACATGAATATTTTCCTCATTTAAAATACTTCTGTAATTGGGAATATATGCAACGCTTCATACCACCGATTGCAATAAAATAAATTGCTGATATATGACTGGTTTCTAATATTCAAACCAAAGCGAAAAGCTGGAATTGTTGAGTATGGTGCCTTTTAGAAAGAACACCATTGAATAAAATTATACAGTTTGCCTACAAATTAAACTGTTTAAAGTACTTGCGTTGTGTAAGATCATAAACAACCCATGAACCTTGATGCTCGTGAACTCATGTAAATCATATATTTCGAAAGTGTAGCTTAAACATACCAAGAACACAAGTTTTGAAGTGTGATTCACTGATCTGTCTATGGTTAAATTACTCTGTAAGTGTTGAGCTAAAGGCTCATTTAAAACAGTCTCAGCACTAATGTCTGCAGAACGAGAAGTAAGTTTAATAATGTTCTCACAAAAAGTTGGTAATTTATGTTTTGTTATCAAGTAACAAAGTGTGTGTGAAATAGAAGTTACACTATTGTCAATAGCACTAGGCATACTAAGATTCCATTTTAGAATAACATTTCTACCTAAAAGTTAAGAAGTGTAAAAACCTAAATGCATGTTATTGTCTGCAAGAAATTTAGTTCCTAAGAGTGCCCCATATTGAGACGAAAGAGGAGTGTCAGTGATTAAAAATTCTGTTTCAAAACATTGTTGTTGAAATTCTACGACTAATTTAACTTTGTTATTGACTCTTAACTTTTCTGCAGCTATTCCTTTTAAACAAACATTGCATCTCTGCAATGAGATTTTACTACCAAAACACTTGATGTATTTGGATTCCATAATATTAACTGTTGCACCTGAGTCCAATAAAAACTGTACTTTATTCCCCAAAATAGATCCTTCTACTGTAGGCAAAGATGTCCCACTTGTGGATATAACAAAAACAGATGGTACCTCCAAAAGGTCCTCAAGGGACGAAACGGAGTCTGATCTCTCCCCCCCTTAACTAGCTTAAATTAAAACTTGGAGCTTGGGGGTTTAAACCATTACTAGTCACATTCGAGTTATTTTATGTATTCGAAACAGCTGGCGTAGTGTTGTTATGGTTTCTCCGAGCTTTTTGATTACCTCTGGGTCTCTGACGACCATTTCTAGTGTGCTGATTAGGCACTATATTTGCATTGCAGTCTCTGCTAACATGTCCAGTTCTGTTGCAACGATAACAACGAGGCTGTATAGGTCTCGTACGATTATTCTATGACAACAAGGACTGCACCTGGACTTGCAGCGAACCCATCATTTTAGTGAGCTGAGCAATGTTCTCTTGCTGAAGCTTAATAGCTGTAGTGAGCTCAGAGGTAGCTACAGTGGGTGTTGTAATATTTTCCCTGGTACTGACTCAGCAGTGTGAGCTGCCCTAACATCGGCTGTTTGAAAATCACAACAAGCATGGCTCTTGCCGCACATGTCCTCCTCAATAACAGCACGCTGTTTAGCAGCTGTAAATGTTTTGTGATTCTGCGGCAGCAGTAATCGTCTCAAATGTAGTTGTAAACCTTCAATAAAAACAGACAGTAATAAATCCTGCCTTTGAGCTTCTGCTGCAGCGTCACTGTTTCTCTCTATAGGTACAGTTTTGTAGGAAAGTGCTTCTATACGGCAGCAAACTGCCTTACTGATTCATATGGATTCTGAAAAGCCTGGATAAGAGCACGGATGTTAGAGTGCAAGTTGTGCACAGAAGTAAATCGTTCCTTTAAGGCATTTACAATATACTCGAGACTGGTTTCTCTTTTCAACCTAGGGTTGTTTCTTATGAAATTAGCAGCCTCACCCGCAACCTTGACTCTAATTACAGTTAGTTTGTCTCTATCTGACCAGCCCACATGAGTAGCTATTAGTTCTATCCTATCTAAGAAGTCATATAAAGGTGTTCCACTGTCTGCGCCTGTAATATTGATTCCAAGGGATCTTATCCAAAAACTGACATACAATGGACTACCTGATCCTCTTCCATATTGATAAAATTACTACTAGCAGCTGCTCTCTTTCTAGGCATACTGAACTATATGTTACCCACAAAAATGCAATCACTAAGATAAAAGATGTATCCCAATTTGTGACCAACAGGTGAGTAGCAACACTATTATTAACACAAAAATAACAACAGTACTTTAAACCATTCAGGCAATCCACTGTGCAAGTGTTTGTGTTGGGAACATTAAAGTCCATAAGATTGTGTCACAAAAATACACGTCTGTTATACAATGAATTTCTTGTAATCAGTAACCAAAATGTGTAACACATAGATATTAAACAAAATAACAACACGCTTGGAGATTGAACCATTCAGGCATTCACAAAATACGACCACTGCATAGACCTGCTACTGTAACCGTTCAAATGATTGGGTTTTAGTATCAAGTCTAGACATGTGGAAGAAAAATATCAATATTTAACTAAACATAAAATCACCAGGATCAAGTACGACAAACGAAAAGAAAAAAAATGTTAATAGTACTGTAGCATTCATTATTTTAATTAACCAAATTATTTTGAGTTTGAACTTTCCTATCGATATCTCAAAGTTTCAGTTGCTGCCCGAATTTAGCGCAAGCGAGATATTTATGCAAATCGCATATATCTGTTAGCAGTTTAAAAGGCCAGGGAAAAATCAGAGCCTTGGATTTATCGCCGTAAGGCTGTACGCGCAAGGATGTCTGTCTACTGAAAGTTCGCCTTCATAGGCAAATTGCAATTACTAGTGTTTGCTAGTGAAATTCGCATTATTGCATTTCACTAAGAGTTAGGCTTCCCTCGCCGTCCTACTTAAAGTTAAGTTAGGTATTTGAATTGTTAACACACTTTATTTCATATTATTTTAGTTCATCCCAAGTAGTGGCTTACTCTCAAGTTCGAGAGTTGTAATTATTTGAATTAAAGGGTCACTTTAAACCCTCCTTCTGACTTTGTAGTTCTTCAACACTAAAGGACATAGCCTAGATTTGCTCACTGTTCTCCACATAGGGTTTCACAGCTTATGCTAAGTAAAAAGATCAAGAGATTTAAGGAGAAACCTTATAGTACCCTTAAACCCTTAAATATGGTTTGAAAAAACACGGCACCAAATTGTTGTGCGCCTCTAGAGAAATGATTCGAACGTCACGGCAACAAAAATGTTGAGTATTGTGACTTTTAGGAAGAAAACCATTGAACAAAGTTAAAAGTTTGCCTAAAAATTAAACTATCCAAAGTACTTGCGTTGTGTAAAATCCTAAACATCCCATGAACCTTGATGCTCGTGAACTCATGTAAATCATGTATTTCAAAAGTGTAGCTTAAACATACCAAGAACACAAGAATCAATATCAAAGTCAAAGAATACCTGTAGTATTTATTTTTCAATTAAATATGTCATTTTCAATCTGATAATAAAGTTAAATTAACCCCCCCAGGGAGAGGAAAAAATTAAACACTTAACAGAGAACATTTATATTTGTTTCTAACTATTCAGTAATTCCAAAATAAAACATTTTACTTTTTTCAATTTCAGCAACTACTTATTAAGTAACAGTATAACTACTTCCTTTAAGTAAAATTTTATAAAATTCATAACAAATTATTTCTATTAGCATATTTAGTTATTTCTCACTTTATTATTGCACACTAAAAATAACAGTACTACTATTCCTAACAAACCTTATATTTTATATCTTATTACTGTACAGTAAAAACAAGATCTTCTAACATTCAGATTCAATTAACAGGATTTCAACAATAACCCTTTTTAGGAAAGATAAGAATATTAACACAGCAGCAATTCTATTTCCGTTTACAATGGCCTTTAACTCTGCGTGGAAGTAAACCCATCAAATAAAGAAAATTTTAATTTCCTTAGAATACAGACATTTTAAAATGAAACCATACTTACATTTTTCTATATTGTTTTGAACAAGTCTCTTACTGCTGTAGCTAACAATTAACTGATAAATATCGAAAATGTCGTTTTCGATGTCATATGTGACATACATTCGGAGCAATGAAATCTTCAAAGTTACTATTTCTTCGGAAAGCTCACCTAAAAGTTTGTTTCATGTTTAATAATCAGCAAAATCGAATTGTGCCTTCTCTATAATAATTAATTTACACGAATCTTGCTCTCTTAGCAACATGTTCGAAAACAATTTGAAAAATGCCTGCAAACGAAATCAGAACAAAACAGATCAAGAAATTTTGTTTTTAATGTGTTGTCTGCAAGTTTTTTTCCCACGAACTGAGTTGGCTAAATGTACGTAGAGTGTCATTAAATTAAGAAACATGACGCAGAAATCTAGAGAAAAGCAGGAAAACATTTATCTGTAAATGCTTGTAACTGAGATAAATAAGCGACTAATAGCACGAAGTATTTATTTTGCAAGTATGAAATTACTAGATTTCAACATAGAATGAAAGGTACTAAGTCATGCCAGTTATGAAACGTAGAACAAATAAATTTGCATGAATGTTCATTTAAATGTTGAATACTGAGAAGCACTTAACTCTACACCAAAATCACAGCAAAATTCCGGGAATTCGTAGTACAGTTCACAATATGAACACTAGTACATAATTTTTAAGAGAAGCAAATCAAATAAGCAATCAAAGGAATATACGTTTGCTGTAAATTGACGAAATGTTGTCATTTAGGAAGTATCTTTATACAGACCGGACTAACCGAAGGTGGATTATTGCCTTTTCCTCTTTTTTATATCTGCTCTGATTTTGAGTAAATTATGGACACCATCCCCGCTATTACATCAGTTACTTGGAGCTGACTTTATAGAGACTGTTAGGCATTTTATTTTGGATCAGAAGACGTAAAAATGTACAGTGTCCTTGCTGGAATACCAATACCTGACCTCCCGATTATGAGATGGACGCATCCAATCATATGATGACGTATTCCGGTAAGAAGGCAGAGAATTGTAAATTCGTTGGTATTTGTCTCTATGAACTATAATAAAGGGTTGTTCTGCTTTGGCTTTCGGCCATTGTATTACTTGTTTTTATACGTTTAAAGCCAATAGAGTAGTTTACCTCCTATGCTTTTGCTCAAATATATAGTTCTAAATTTAATCTTACCTGCTTTATTCAATAATTCCTGATATGAAATCTGTGTGAGTTAAACTAACCGAACAAAAACATATTTAGAATAGATTAAAAAAATCTGACAGCTTTCAGATTTCAGATTTTCAGGCCCAAGGGGCATTTTTAACGTTTTCTGTGTTACCATTATTTATCAAATATCATGTTCTTCGCACTTAAAACATAAAATCCAATTCAACAGCAATATCACAAAATATTTAAAAGACAGTATCTTTAGAATTTCCGATTCACACTCTCGGAGCTGGAGATAAAGTGTTATCTTTTTTTTCGTACATTTCTCGCTTTGAAATCGTTGAGTTTCTTAATCAAAAACTCGTAAATGTTTTACAAAATATGAAATAGATAATAAAACAAATTTCAAATTCAAAATTTGGGCTTCCAGATGCCCATTTTCGTGTGGAGACGTATGTTATTCAAAACTGGATGGCTCTAGGGACCGTTGTTTTATCACACTAAGCGAAACGTACATACATTTATGCAAATTCTTCATTATTAGTTTCTTTAGCTATAATATAGGGGGATAATATTTGGTGGCAGCAATATGAAAAGTGAAACGCCCTTTATAGTGAAACGCCAGAAAATGCCAAAACGAAATTAATAGCCCTTCTGGGCTAACGCTGTTTGGGCTAATAATTCTCGAAAGTAACATGTTGACTGCTATAAAATGTGCAACTGTTTTCTGCAACCTAAACATCTATTTGTATCGGTAGTAAAAGTTCCTTGGTAAAAGGAGTTTAGTTTTGAGAAGTAACATTCTATATTTTTATTACTAGAAACCTTTAACTTTCTGAACGCATGGAAACAATATTTTTAAAATCCAACTGCCTGACTGAAGAAAGCTTCACAGACTGAAAATAAAGTACCTCCTAATTCCAATTTCCTCAGGTAATAATCCATAATTTAAACACAAGTTCGCAAATCCTTAAATTTTTCAATTTGTTGGTAGTTTGTAATCATATCCTTTGCTACGTTATGTACTCGAAGTGTGCTAGAATAGATGTTGCATGAATTACTGTCACTACTGTTACTGAAATAGAATACTGTCCATTACTGCTACAAGAATGATACTGAAAGAATTGTACTATCATAAAAATAAACTTGATTTAAAATTTCAATGAACCATTCTGTTTAAAATTGTATCTATTTCCATAAATATCACTCATGTAATGTTACTCTACTCTCTTAGTCTCATACATAAAGTGCAAAGTTGCCTTCAACTAAAACAAATTAAACTCTAGCCACTAATTGCAATAATTTGTATTACTTATTTAGTAAATAGGGAAGAAAGGAGCCTTATTCTATAATATATAGTTCGGTTACAGGGCTTAAAATAGACATCCTCGATCACGAACTAAGAAGATAACTACCTTTCATTAAGTCTTCCAATAGAAGCTGGGGCAGCCATTGAATGGGAAACAAAAGCTACATCTAGCCACTCCAAATCTCATGTCTCTGCAGTCTGCGCAAATTAAACAAAAGGAAAACAATATCAGGGAAGATAGGAAAACAAAACGGATAAAAAAAGCATCTCCTCCCTGTTATTGTCTTTGCGGTTCTTGCCTTTCGTTTATTTTGTTTCTTAGGGTCAACTTTGCTCTGACAGTCAGAGGCGTGAGGATTTCAGCGAAAAGATGATACAACCATAGTTAGGTAGAAAACCAACTAGTGAAAGATTAGTTTTGTGTCGCGACTTTCCTTTTTTAATGTCTTCTCTTGCGTTCGTTTTTTATTATATGCATATTTTCATAAAACCATTTTTGCACAATATTATTCATAACTTTACGTTTATTAAGCAGATTTTTCATCATCATTTTATTGATGGCTCCGCATGCACATGAAAAAAGAACAGAGAAAAAGGAATAAATAATTTTTTTAGAACTAACCCTGTAACCTAAGATTAAACAAAAATGGATGGTGATTTGATCAAAATTTAAATAATGATATTACTTATAAACAATAAAAATTAAATCAGAAACGAAATATATGAAAATAATCTTATATTAGAAAAGGCGAAAAGAAAAAAAACAAAAAATCTTTGCCATAAGGTAAATAAACTCATTTAACTTTTTTATATTACTTTTAGCGGTTTTTAACTCAATAGGTACACGATTCTCGAATTACGTCCCAAAAACTGAAATAGTTTTCTATTAAGTACTAGAAATTTTCTTTTCTGTTGAACAGCATTTTTCTTTACAAAGGCATTATCCAAATTAGGGTACGAAAAGTCAGGGTACAAATTCGCGAAATAGTCTTAGTTCTGAGTTCAAGTTTTAGATTCTAAATAGACATCTAGATAAATCTAATAGATTTAATTGTCAAAAATGGTAAAATATAAGTTAATCTTCAATAAATTTATTAAAATTTCATGAAACTAATTTTTATAAAAATTTATTAACCAGACCAATAATTTATAAAGTGTTTTCTTCGTATTATATTCATTAAATTTTATAAGATTTAATTTTTAACACATATCAAAATTAATATTATTAGTAGTTCATGAATATAATTTAATTTTTAGAGTTTATTAAATTTAATAAAAATAGTATATATAAGCATAATTTATCATAAATATTATAAAGATTTCAATCAATTAGTTAGTGATGTATTATAGTCTACAAATGCAAAAGAATTAAAATAAATATTGCGTTTAAAATTCATTCCATATTCAATTCGGAAGAAACATAAGCAAAAACGAAAAAAAACAGAAGCACATTGGAAAACTGCAAGAAAAAAGTGCGCAAAACATGGCAAAATTAAAAATGAAATAAGAAATTGAACCGTCATCAGGGGGTTGTTGCGACGAAAGAACTAAATAAATAAAAAAGCCTGCTTCTGAAAAAATAAAGAAAAAATAAAAATAATATAAAAAAACAGTTAAAGTAATTTCTTTCTTTATCAGTCCAACTCCTACAAGATGAAGTAAGAATAGTGTAAGGAGTGTAAAATGTTGCAAAATTGTAGCATCAAAAACTTAAATTAATTTAAAAACATATTTATTTTGAGAAGACTGAATCCAGAACACATAGCAAAACATGTAAATACAGTCATGAAAACACATTAAACTAACACTTGAAAAATAAAAATGTATGTAAATTTTGAATCCGTGCAGATCAAATTAAAAACTTCAAAATAATTTGTAGAAAAAAATCATAATAGGCAAGAAAGTAATTAATTAAAGAAAAATTAAGAAAGTAATTAAAAATCTAATAATGATAACATTAATGTAAGTGGACCGAGTTTAAAAAACAAGCCAAATAAAAGCAATCCAACATATGAAAATTTGAAAAAATAAAAATAAAAATTTAAATAAAAAAAGAAAATTGAAAAATAAAAACATTTGATATATACGCAACATGACTTCCTTATACGGAATATTAATTTATACGCCCTTTTTGCCACATTTCTTTGAAACTTATTTCCTCGAATTTCTGGAGAGATACATAAAACAAAAATACATAAAACCTCAAAATATCTTCATTGAAATTGAAAAATATAGAAAAGAACTAAAACACTAAATACAGTTAAAACAATTAAAAAAACAACTTTTACAATTAAAATTAGAGTTTCTACACAAAAACAAGCAATTCGGCGAGCAGGCAACAAGGCAGATTTATCGGGACACAAAAATAAAAGTTTAATTTTGGTCCCACTTACAAAAAAAACACTTACGGTACAGAAGCTGAATTCACTATTCTGCCAAGTTTCAAATGTAAACAAATATGGCTGCTATGATAAACAAAAATTAGGCTTTTCAGCACTTAAACAACTTTTAAATTGTTGATAATTCTACAACTATTGAGCGCAGATTAACTAAAGGCATCAAAATCTTAACCGGAAGATAAAAACAATAAAATTCAATCAACTTTAAAGCAAAAAATGCGCAATTAAGCAACATATAAGAATAAAAAAAATCAGCTTACTGAGCTGAGGAACAGAGTAGGTATTTATATATTTTTGGTGTGGCCGATTTCAACTAAAAATGGAGGTGCACATCTACATATTATAGCAGTCCTATATACAAAATTTCAACGTTTTGAGGCTATTCGTATTTGAGTTATGTGAGATCCGCACACACATGCGTAACTACATACAGACACCATGAAAATAATCTCGTCTGAATCCATTTTAAATCTATTTTATAATTCGTTTGGGGAAACAAAGTCCTTTATTCTGTTCTTACCTACAGATGTCGCGAAAAAAACATCGTTAAATTGCATTCGATAGCGGTCAAAATGGATATTTTCGTTGAAATATGGTACCCGGAAATTTTCGTGATTACAGTACTTCCTTTACTTTGTACAAGGAAGTGAAACAAGTAAGTATTAGACTGTCTAATCTAAATTAAAACTACTATAAGAATTTGGACAAGACTGTCTAAATCAACTGTCTTAAGGCCATTCGAACTCTACGGCCATAATAAAGCACAGCCTTCCATGAAAGGCAAGAGTTTGGAGATTAAAATAATTTTGGATTGGCAATTGTAGTTTAGCTAACTGATTTTTGGTGAAGTTATGTGGAATTCCACATAATTCCATTAAAAACTTCAATCATTATTTCTCGATTAATTCTTTGACTTCTGTTTCTCCGAAAATCCTTCACTGCTAATTGCTTTTCATTTGATATAGTTTTTTTTTTATTTCATTTTCGGTCGACAAGAATCTCTTAAAACTGATGCATTCAGTGTTGTTGAATAAACGTGAAACTACAGATAGATTAAATGGAAAGTATTAAAATATCACGTATATGCAGAATCGCGTTCCACAAATACACACTCAGCAAGAGTTTATTTTATTCTAACGGCATCACAAAAGAGAAAGAGAAGATTTCTGTTTCTAATCATTTGGCAGCGACATGCTCTTAGACACAGAAGCAACGGAATCCAAATAATCTGTTAAGCTGTCCTTGGATCACCAGCGGGCCGAGCGGTAAAAGACGCTGAACATTTGTAGTTCGGTCCAGGGTTCGAGACCCAGCGAACGTGCTGGCTGCATGGGCGTTTTCGTGTTTTTCCCCGCGTGTAACGTGGATACGAGCTACTTTCCCTTAAAATGACCTACACGGGGCATTCCTTCCTCTACGTGTAAAGGGCATTCAAAGGGCGGAGCACGTATTAAGTAAAACAACTATCGTTAATGAACTCCAAAACGAGGTCTTCATTGCTATAGTTGGATTAAAAGGAAAAATAAGATAAAATTATTTCTATTAGACTGAGCTGAAATTGATGCAAAAGAGCCGAGATTACTCTCGATAAAGTAGATTTTAAATTCGTAACGAAGCCGATGTGAAATTACTGCAATAGAATTTTATTCATAGCAACTGTTATACAACAGAAATTAATACTTGGCTTCTTAATAAGACGGTGGGTATTATTTCTTATTTTGTGGGAGAATTGAATTGGAAGCAGCAGAGGGATTTACAGTTAAAGATAATCTACCCAAGAACTTAATGACCTCGATGTTCGCCGTCCAGGTAGTATCGTGGTTGGTGTCGCTGACTGTCGTACGGATAGGCCAAGGTTTGAATCGCGGAGAAGGCGCGTTTGTTTATAAGTGTATAGTGTTTATATGGCCAGGGCACTCTAAAACTACTCGACTCGAAAGTCCTCTACAGTAGTCAGTATTAGGAGAAGAGTGATGTTAGACGTTCTGAGTGTTTTCCTCAAAAATTGGGATGGAGTTGCACAATAGAATCTGTTCAAAAAAATGGTTAAGAATTTAGTGCGGCGGTATATATTTGTACAAGCTACAGCGAAATTTTGATTTTTTAACCCAATCATATCTGCATCCCCCACTTATACCGTGGCTGGCCTCGATGTCCCGCGGAGGTAAATTCTGTGTGTGACAACACAAAGTGTCAGTCAGAATGTGTTTATACCACTAGAAATTGTCAAGGATTAAAAGAACATAGAGTAGTTAATCGTAATTATCTAGAAGACACCAAACAGAAGGAAATATGGGAAGGTACAAAAATTATAATTATATAGAATACACCAAACTTAAGGAAATACAGGAAGGTACAAAAATTACTATCTCTTCTATCGATACAGATAGTGATTCTTTTAAGGTACCTGATAAAATGATTTGAAAAACCAAGCTGTCATACAAAAGATAAACTAAAATTGTGAAACACTTCAAAATTCTAATAAGGAAAGCAGTTTAAAAAATAAGCATTAAGAAAATGTTAACGCAAATGGAAAGCAGATATAAGCAATTTAGAAATTAAGAGTCAGATAACAAATTAAAAGGTGAAACCGATTTAGTAGAACGGTTAAGAGGTACTTTAAAAAAAGAATTAGAATCCTCCTAAATAGAGCAGAATAAGAAATCTATTGAACCGGTTATTTTTATAAAACAAAAACTATTACAAAAGTGGAAAAATGTAGAATGTAGGAACACATTTCATGTTCTAGAATGTGATTCGCCTAAAAGGATAGATAAGGATAAAGGAACTATAGAAAACGTTTCATAGAAGCTAGAACTATGAAATTAGACTCAGAGAACTATGAAATTAAGGATGATTTAAAGTAGCGATTTTAAACAGGCGCATTTAACCTCCGAAACAATTTTTCCGCTCTCGAAGGCATTTCAATTTTGGTTTTATTAACATTTCTTGGTTTTAGTTATTTGAAGTACCAGTCTGCATTATTTTCTGCTCTGTTACAAAGGAACTTGAATAAACCACCAGAAAATCTAACAGTACAACTAATTAATTTAGAATGAGATATAAATTTTATTCAAGGATTTGAAGATACAGATTTGTTTAACTCTTATTCGTACTTTAAAAAAAAAAAAAGTTTTCTTACGAATTTTTTAATGAAGAGTAATCACTTCGTTTAGAAAAATATTTATATGTAAACAGAATTTTTACACACTTTAAAATTAATAATTAAAGACCTAGATTGACGTATGAGCATTTGCAAAATATGGCAAATATAATTGCTAACATTTTCACACCAAGGCGACAAATATTATACAAACTTTAAATGCAGTCAACAGTAAACTTTTCGGGTTATAATAAGAAATGAAAAAGTTTATAATTATTTATATACAAATATATTCATTTTTATTTATGCAACGAAGAAAAATTTAAATAAGACGAACAGATTCAATTCTTTTTATTCATTCTCAAGTTTTGTTCCACTTGGTAATTTTCTCTAAAAACGAATTTTCATAATTTGTTTACTTTTAGGTTAAATTAAAGTAACTTACACTCTTAGACAAAAAAAACCGCACCAAGAAACAGTTATCCGAATGGGACGAATGATTACAGTTTGAGAAAAATTGGACGATTTATTGAAGTGATAAAGCATCACAAAGTGAGAAAGTCAGTAACGTGTTTGTCCACTTCTGGCCCTTATGCAAGCAGTTATTCCGCTTGGCATCGATTGTAGAGGTTGCGGATGTCATCCTGACGGATATCGTGCCAAAGTCTGTCCAACTGGCGCGTTAGATCGTCAATATCCCGAGCTAGTCGGAGAGCCCTGCCCATAATGCTCCAAACGTGCCCAATAGGAGAGAGATCCGGTGACCTTGCCGGCCAAGGTAATGTTCGGCAAGCACTAAGGCAAGCAGTAGAAACACGTGCAGTGTGGGGGCGGCTATTATCTTGCTGAAATGTAAGCCCAGGGTGGCGTGACATGAAAGGCAACACAACGAGCTTCAGAACTTCGTCGACGTACTGCTGTGCTGTAAAGTAGCGACGGATGACAACCAAAGGGCTCCTACTATGAAATGAAATCGAACCCCAGACCATCACTCCTGGTTGTCGGCCTATCTGCAGGAAGACAGTCAGGTTGGTATCACACCGCTGTCCGGGGCGTCTCCAGATTCGCCTTCGCTGGTCATCGGGGCTCAGTTCAAAGCGGGACTCATCACTGAAGAGTATTCTACTCCAGTCTGTGATATTCCAATGCGAATGACCTCGACACCACTACAAAGAAGCTTCACGTTGTACAGAGGTCAATGGTAGTCGACGCAAGGGGCGCCGTGACCTCAGCCCCCTTTCTGTGAGCCCTTCCGGTCACTGAAACACTAGTTGCACGTACAATCGATGATAATGATGCATCTGGGGCTGTGAGTGCCGCTTTGACGATTACTCGGCCTTCACGTTCTGTCGTTTCTCTAGACCTACCGCTTCCTTCTTGACGCTGTGTGCGGTTATGGTTCACTCATTCCTGCCAACATCGTCTAATAGTGGCATCGCTCCTGCTCAAATGTCGAGCTATTCGCCGATAATGCCAACCGGCTTCTTTAAGCCTAAATACACGACCTGTCTCAAATTCTGACATCTGCGCATATCGTTCGCGCACCTGTATGCGAAGCATAGTTACTGTCTACTAGAGTACACGGAATGATATTCCTGAAGAATTTATGACCTGGAATCGTAATTTCTCCTCTTAAATATCCTGCCAGTTGCGCAGATCAGATGTGCTGTAGCGACAACCGTTCATTCATTTTCACCTAGAATGTAAAATTTTGCATTTTCCGTCGAAACCTGTATGCACATCAATTTGTGTCCAATTTCTTTTATATCTTCTCGGTGCGTAGTTTTTTTTTTTTTAGTCTATTTAATGATTGATTAAACCTATTGAAATTGCTTGAAAGAAATATCAATATAAGAGTTTAATATTTATTTGCCAGCATATTACAAAATGTAACCAATAAAGGTGGTTACATTTTGTAATATACAGGTACTAAATATAAGATTTCAAATAGGAAACAGACATAAAGTTGAAGTTTTTTTCTTTTGTGAGGATATTACGATAGCTTATATATGTTTTTATAAATACACTCACGTTTGTGAAAATTGCAACACCATGAAGGACTTACGCGAGTGAGCTGAAATTTTCAGGAAATGCAAAGTAGCGCATGATATGCAAATGATTAGAATTGCAAATCCGTAGCGCATGCGTATGCTGAGCAGCGCCCTCTGAACGGCTGATGGATCCGAATAAATAGACGGCTGTAGCGAGGCGTGTATGGTTATCGGTGGTTATCTGCTAGTGGTAAACGTTAACTCAATCTGTACTTATGCCTCGTCGACGAAAGAGAGCGAGATTTGAACAACTTACAGAGTTTGAACGAGGGAGAATCATCGGCCTTGGTGAAGCTGGATTGTCGTATCGTGCAGTAGCCTCTCGTGTGCAGCGTAACAGCAGCACAGTGATGCGCGTTTGGAAGCAGTGGACGGACGAGTGTCGGACAACTCGGAAATCCGGGAGTGGACCCCGAAATGTGACGTCAGCTCGCGATGATAGACACCTGGTCCGCATGGCGCGGACGGACCGTACAGCTTCCTCTAGACAATTGGCAGCACTGTGGTCAATAGCTACAGGTGTTTCATTGTGTGCTTCATCAATTCGTAGACGTCTGCTGCAGTGTGGACTGCGCGCACGGACTCCTTTATACAGGATCCCCCTAACGCACGACCATCGCCGCCTGCGGCTACAATGGGCCAATCAGCATAGAGACTGGCGTGCTGATTGGCAGCATGTCGTGTTTTCTGACGAATCCCGCTTTAATTTGTGGTACCATGATGGCCGCATTCGTGTCAGACGCTATGCCGGTGAACGCCACCTTCCGGAGTGCATTATCGAACGCCACAGTGGACGAACACCCGGAGTTATGGTCTGGGGCGCCATAGCATATCATAGACGATCTCAATTGCTACGAATTGTGGGCAATCTGAACAGCAACCGGTATATCCGTGAAGTTCTACAGCCCGAAGCTGTTCCCTTCCTTCAAAGCTTGCCAGGCGCTGTATTTCAACAGGACAATGCCCGCCCTCATACTGCTCGGATTGTTAAATCCTTCTTTGCAGCGCAGCAGCTACAGCTTCTTCCTTGGCCTCCGTGTTCCCCGGATATGTCGCCAATTGAACATGTGTGGGATGTCATTGGTCGGCGTCTTGCTCGTGATCCTCGTCCTGTTGCGTCTGCAGACGAACTTTGGGTACGCGTACAAACGATATGGAATGCTCTTCCTCAGTCAGACATTCAAACTTTGTTTGACTCCATGCCACGTCGTGTAGCAGCACTTATTGCGGCGCGTGGTGGCCACACAAAATACTGATTCTGATCTCTTGTTCTTGTTTGTTTGCTTTGAACATTTAATCATTTATTTGTACCACTACCACTCAACTGTGTATTAAATTGCATTCAATTATGACGATTCCTTCTTGGTGTTGCAATTTTCACAAACGTGAGTGTATTTAGTAAGCAAGATTTAAAATTTACTTAAAATATTTTTATTCCGTTAAACATATGTTTATTCCGATAATAAATTTTTTATTTGAAAAATAATATGTTTAAAATATGTTTATTCGATTAATAAAATTTTTCATTTTGCTAAAGTAAAACAAATCAAAAATTGGCCCTTCAGTCTTTTTCAGTTCATGCATTCGACCCACAAACAGTCTGTGTTTGAGACCTCTGATTTAGATAATATAAATATAATATCTGTAGAAAAACGTCAGGAAAAAAATAAGAAAGATACTCTAGCAAAGAATAATGTGAACGAGTTGTTCAAAATACGAATTTACAACAGACAGGAAATAAAGTTCAGAGAACCAAGAATATATAATTAATATATATATATATGTGCATTATGAACTGTAAAAGGAAGTTCACTTTCCGTTCTAAAGGCAGAGGGGAAGCATAGATAAAGAGCAAGGAATAAATTCGTTTTTTATAAGAATATAGCAGAAGACCCCATTAATGTACGCACGGTCAAAAAACTGAGTAACTCCAAAAATATTCTTAAAAGTTACATATCCAGCCTGGTAGATGAATTTCAATTATTAGATGTAGTCCTTTAAAATTCCTTTCTAAAATGTTTTAAGTTACCCTGGCATGATAAACAGGAAAGTGGGGTTTTGAGCGTTAAGGGCAAATTATATAATGCATGAGCATTCTGTACGTCTGATTTTAAGAAGGAAGCTTGTGTTTCTTGCAAAGCGAGCAGAATCTGTGTGAGTCCACGCCTGTCACAGTCTGTTCATTTTAAGGAAAGATCTTTATTAGCCAAAGTCTTAATCCAAAGCAAAGGTGGTATACTATCAACAGAAAAACTGATGGTAGAAATTCCCTCCAGATTATGTGAGCTTGAACAAATTACAGACACTCTGTTTACTTACGCTCAAAGTCACAGTGGTATTCAGGTAATGAAAAGGTTGAAGAGATGCTAATTTAATGATATTCCAAGTCTCATTGGAAGCACGTTGCTTGGGATAAAACTGTGGTTGAATGAAATGCTTAATACTTTACTTCATCGAAGGCCAAGTGGACAAAGAACATTTTTCCAACTTGTTTTCAACGTAACAACGCATTCAATTAGATTATAAACTAACTTAGATTTTAATTGATCATGGGAATTTTAGAAACTATTTCGTTTTAATATCGTAACCAGTGGCTTTCGTGCTTGCAGAAATTCTGTAGAAGATGTATAGCATATCTGTTTGCACTTCAGATTATGGGGAAATGCAAGAGCTATATAATTTATTATATAAGAGCTATTATATGCAAGAGCTATTAGAAGTGAGTTTAAGGCATCTCTCTATTTCCTGGCCTTTTGCTTTCTCCGACCTTGTCAAGAATATTGAAGCTTTTGCTGTCTTGCGCAACTGTATTTGTTATTTAAACTTTTAATATTATTATTTTTATATATTATTCCATTATTTTCTGTATCATTATGTAATTATTGTATTTTATCTGTGTATAATTACGTTATGTTTTAATGTCTTGTATAATTGTTGTATGATATCTCCTTGGGTTTAGTATTTTTCGTATTATTATTATGATTTATTTATTATTATTATTATTATTTTATTATTTATAGTATATTTAGTATTCTTATTATAGAAGTATTTGTATTATTATTTATATATTCCTTATTCTCTAGAGATCTAGACATCCTACATTATCGCTGTATTGTTTCTCCTTTGCACTATTGAGATGCTTACTTACTTCTGAAAGCTTCCTGGCATCCATTTTGAAACACGGTGAATTTTGCATTTGTTTTCTTAAATAAGTAAATAAAAAAACAAGACAACGTTAGGTTACTATAGATCGTGAAACCTATGCAATGGTATGGGCGCTGAAAACGTTCTGAATACTACCCATTTGGAACTAAGTTGTAATTCATTCAGATCACAACCATTATCCTATTTCACTTTCACATATCCCCAAGGACTATAAATTAGCGCTTCCAGAACTGAAGTAAGGAAAAAATTTACTTTACTTACTTTTATTGAATAGTTGATTCCAGAAAACGGAATGGTGACTGTTTTGCAGTTTACGCAGAGCTTTTATTGGAAGCGTAACAGGAAAAGAGATGTGAAATTCGTTCATAAACTGGTGTATGTATAATTTAGTACTCCGCACAAGGAAGTCATGTGATGGTCCCATCAGATTTTTAATTTAAACATTCACAATTGTTGAAGTAGAATAAACTTGAATTTTGATTTTCTGTCTTTTTGGTGGTTAGTTACTCTGTTAGAGATATTTACTGAACAAAACATGGATAATAACTTATTGAAAGTATAATTGTATTAGATACGTAGATGCAACCTACACAGTTGTTACAAAGTTGCCTCGCCCAGAGCTAGGTTTGTACTTGATGAAGGCCTAAGCTATCAAAAAGATTTAGGGGGGGTGTCTTTGAAAGCGATATGGGAATTTTTTTTTTTTTGCATGAAATACTAATCAATTTTCAGGAGGCTCTAATCTATACCTTGTGTAGTTTATACGTAAATTCCGCACTGACCCCGATAACTTTCTGTAATTCCGAAATTGTTTCTATAATTAAAATGTTACGAGATATTTTTGTTATTCTGGTTTCATTCCACAGTCGTAGTTTACCTTCTGTGTACATTTAACTTCCTTAAAAATTCCTTTTTAGAAAAGCTTTCGTTGATTTTGGCATATTTATTGATTGTTTGTTAAATTTTAGAAGTATTATACTAAACCTAAAGCAAATAAAATCAAAGAATTAAATATTAAATCAAATCATATTTATTCTGTTAGCGTGTTTGTTCCAGAACATTCTAGTTTCATATCATGAAAACCATTAAACTCGCTTAAAATCATCTCTTAACATTTTCTTATAAACTTACTTGCACTCACAATCTAATGAGAATTATCATGCTTTCTAAATGCAGATAAAATAGGTTTTGGAATGTAATTTATAAATTATATGCATTTTCTAATAGTCAATCCTCTGATAACATATAAGATAGAGTGAAATTCCAAACCACCTTTTGCGTTTTTACAGTAGCTAATTAATTAATTAGATTTATTAGCAAGATATTACCCTAGTTTTTAAGTCCACGATACATCAACAGGGTATAAGTCTAATTTAAATATACTTACTACATGCATGACTTTTTAGTCTGTAGTGTTCTTATATATAAGGGAGAAAAAAATCCTCAGCTGAAACGGAGAAGAATGTTAAAGAAACGCCATACGTAGCTGAAAAATAGCGCAAGAATAAAAATATGGGGAAAAGAAATAGAATAAGGAAAGGAATATGGATATGAAATATGAAATTTCGCAGCCAAGTACAGCAGTAATGCACGAAAACAAGATAAAAATGGCTACGCAGTGGTTCTCTCGTAAATCATGAGAAGAGGGTCACGAGAAAAAAAGAAGCAAACCCCATCATTGGGTTACCTTTACAGTATATCACCAATGAATAACGATATCTTTTTTTACCCTGCATATTTGTTTAGTAGCCTGCACTTTTGTTTGTTTAAATCTCCCAAATTTATTTTCCTTCTTCTGAAAAAAAAAATAAAGTATATTCGGAAATGTTGTTGAATTAAAGATTCTTCATTACCAACACCAAGGATTTTCTAAGCAAGTATATAATAACCTTTAAAACATTTAGGGAAATGTAATTAATTTTTTGATTTTGGTCTTTCGCAAAAAGTTGATGAGCTTGAAAAAGAAACCTGAACTTCATCTTATTCTGTAAAATTTGTTTTTAGTACTTAGTTATGAAATTAGCTTTCACGTCTGCAATTTGGCTTTTCCGCAAAGGGCCTTTCAAGGGTTCCTACTAACGACATTTCTAAACGTTGCCAGCTACAGACTATTTGTTTTATACTGATAAATGCAAGGCTTGTCAATAAGCTAAGTTAAATGTTAGAGAATTGAAAAGAATCCGTGTTACGTTTTCACGAAGTAACAATACACTGCACTGAATTTCAGAAATGCAAGTATGACAGGTTACATTAAATCATTCTCATTAAATTAAGCACGTGTTAGGCGCCATAGAATTTATCATCATCGGCTCACTCTTCTTGTAATGAGCCATGACCAATACGTTGATACAAAGTGAGAAAATAATACTGTGTTTGAAAGAACGAAATTTTGAGAGACTGTCACATATAAGTAAGATGGGACAACCCTTTCAGGTAGCAGGTCCTTTGAAACAATTCCTTGTAAATACGCTCATCCTACACAGCTACATGGCCTTCTTGATCTGGAGGATGCGCAAAATTGCTCCTTTATGGGATCGAATCAGAACCATTCGCTCACTGAATGGAACCTCTTCTTATTTTATGACTCATCGCTCACTAACCATAACCTTGAAGGAAAACAGTGGAAATGAGGGATGAATCAAGAAAGATAAGCAAAGATGGTATGGTATGAAAAGCGAAAAGAGTCTAGCGAGCAGTGGGGTCGGTAGAATCGGTTCAATCAAACGGTAACTCCCAGAATTGATTTCCTTTAACTGTAATTTTGAGATTGTCAAAAACCTCTTTCGTATACAGAATTAACAATACAGTTCTAGAATAAGAATTTTTCAAAAGGTTGGGAAATGTAAAAGTCAAAATTGCTTTTAACATGAGTGGATTGCATTTTCCCCCTAAAATGGGAATCGAACTTTATTGGTTGCTTCCAACAAGAGCGGTGAACTGTAAAGAAGTTCCTCTCTTTTTTCGCAAATAACGTGTTTACTCGCTTAGTAAAGTGAATTAGTTCGTGCACAAATAGCACTTCCAAAGAACTCTGAAACAATTAGCCCTTTTTCTGGAATCGGAGTAAATTTGTTCATTAAAGCGAACCGGTTCTTTGAATCAGTTCGGAAACAAATCGTCCAACTCTATTTTGATCACTTAACGTGATGATCGTGGCTTTATTAGCTATAGGGCTACTTTACATTTCTGGCTGTACATCAGCAGCCCATCATTTATAGCTCAACTAAGAAATTATATTTGCTGTGGAGTCATTTCCACAAGATTGAATAGTGCTCAGCTCATCAGAAGATAATGCGATCCCATGCTGACAGATGTTATTTCTTGTGCTGGGAACGTATGGATTATTAAGTTCGGCAAGTTCTGATTGTTTTCACTATGAGCATTTTGCTAATATTTTCCCTATTTTTTATACATTTTAATTTTTATTTCAAATTAGTTTTGTAAAGCTCTTTGCGTCTACTATGTCAAATTGTTGCATATCGATATTCATTGTTATCGGTTTTAGAATTTGGTTTTTATTTTGTGTGTATCCATAACAACAAGACGTGTTATAATATAGAGAAAAATGCTTAATGAGTAACTTCTCTAAAGCTTTTAAGCCAATAAAAGCGATTTAGTACAAAATAAAATAATTAGATTACAACTATAAGAATCTTCTGTGTTCCTTGACTTGAGGAGTTACAACACGCATCTTCAATCACAAACTATGTCACTTATCAAACCTGCAAAAATTTAAAATTGTTAATATATATTAACAAAATGAGCAATAATTTTTATTTATATTTTAATTGATTTCTGCAATTATTTAGATATAAAAATAAGAGTACTCTTCTGCTATCGGGACCGGATTCAGTAATGTATGTATGCACGTGTGTATGTGTCTATGTGCATATATGTATGTGTATATGCACGCACATACATAGGTACGTAGATATATATCAGCATGTATGAACACATAGATCAGTATATAGTACATGCATACATACATACATTTCTGAATCCGGCCCCGATAACATTTCAGAGTTTCGACAAATTTTAAATAAATTTTTCCAACGAGAATAACCTCTGAGATTCACATTGCCTCTCGTTTATTGCATCAAATTTCGATATTGTTCTGTTATCGTCACCGATGTCGTCACCAAATGTTTTGCTAAACTGACCAAGAGACTGATTTTTATGAAATGGCCAATGTTTACTTTTAAAATCATAACAGTGTTTACTTTTTCAAAAAATAAAAGCTTGACATTTCAAAATTTGCAGCGAGAATACAAATTCTAAAGATGTAACTGCAACTTGTGCTTTTATTGTTACTGTATTTACTATGAATAGGAAAATCTGGGAGTTACCCAATGATGAAGCATCTTCCATACAATTTCTTCAGGAATAAAGAATTATTCACTCTGAACAAAAGTGTACAGAAAACTACAAAATGAAGCTGCGCTTTATTTCGAAGGAAGCACCGAAATGGAGATGTGAAGATATGAAGTGTCGAGAGCAAAAAAAGGATTAAGTTCTCAAAATTTGGTTTGAAGTATCGGGTATCAGTTTCTTAATGGCAGTTCGTTCTATTTATGCATTGTTGTTTAGACGTGGCTTTCCTTGAATTTGGTCAGTATCAACTTAATATGAATCATTAAAGTGTTGTTGATTGAAACAATTATATAAGGAAAGTCTGCGGAAATGTATCTAGACCACCAAACCATCAACTAAAATAGGTGACAATGTTAATATTGTCGAAGTTGACGAAAGTCTGTTTTCGCTCCAAAAAAAAACATTGGTTGTATAATTGGTCGTACCCCTAAAATATTTAACGTCCATGAATTTTTTTCTACCTGATTTCGTTGGAAAACTGTTTAATTTAGTTCAAACATTTCTAATTTTACAAATATCTGTTATGTTATGCTTTTCCCTTGGTATCGTAAGTATTTTGGCAATTATTTTTATGCCTCGAATGTTTTGCCAAATCGTCAGCTTTTACGGTATCTGAATTCGGTCCCGATAACAGAAACAGCACCCAAATTTCATGGATAGATGTTTCCCACACAGAATAATATTTTCTTTAAACTGTTGATCAAATATGAATTAAGAAACGTTTTATTAATCTACGGTATTAATATACAATTTATTCATAAAATTACGTGATCAACGGTTCTCTTTGAAATGTGAAAACTTCATCGCAATTTTTGGAGGATAAATCCAGTACTAAATGATTTCGCGATACACGAAAGTAGAGAAACAACCCTCAGAACACGAAGTATGAGTCACAATTACGATAAACATAACTACTAAGCGAAAGTTTCTGATTTCAGCACAGAAAATTCATGTTGACATTAGATTTACGGAATATAACAAAAAGGGTTAAAAACATATGTGAAAAATGCAAGCGCATTATGTCCATATGTGCAACAGATATCGATTTTCGTCAAATAAAAGAAATGAACAAAGTAAATAACAATACGTAAAAGCAAAATAAAAAGGGATAGTTGTGAAGGACAGGGAAATTGTTTGCACAGAGGAAGATTATGAATGTTCCATATTTCCATCGTAATGGTTTCATACCGCCAAAAACAAATACAAAAGCAGTCCTATGTACATAATACATAGTAGTTGTAGTAGAATACAATAACATAGTAGTCCATAGTACAATATAGTTGCTTTAAGAAGCTTTTCATAAAGAAAACCTTTCTTCATGAAGCCTTAGTGCCTTAGAGGAAAGCTTCATGATCTCTGAGTCTAAATTTATCTCAGATGTAGAGTCCTTTGGAAAAACTCAGGTTCGGTGTACCTGAATTATTCCAATAGACTTCAAAATTGAGACAGCGCTCAGTCAGAGACCCACTGCTCTTATATCAAAGGATGTAAGAGACCATTTGGTTACAAAATGATACAATATGATACAATCTCCGATGTGATCTTGAAACAGCGTTACGCAGTTGTGGTCATGTCTAGTAAGACAGCATCCTATTTCCGAATAACATTTTCTAAGGCATTGTAATACGTGTATATAACTATGGAATAAGCTGTCTTATTAACATTTATGATAATTCGTGTCTATAATAAGGCATGCTATGTATATCGTAACGAATATGCTTCGAAGTACCATAAACGCAAGAGAAAGTCAGCCATCTCTCCAATCCATACAAGTATTTCGGCATGAGCATTGGCATCGATAACAATCCATGGATATTGATGTCTGACCATCAAACATAGAACACAGTTCTTCGTATTTATTGCCTTTCCATGAAGAAATGTACTTCATCCATCCGAAAACTCGGAACGAAAGTTTATCATCTTACTTCTCCTGTTTCGAGAAATTTAAGCAAAGGTCGGCTGAATTGTATGAACCTCGTCCTGTGATATTAAATCTAATAAAAGAGGTCAGAAAAATGCATACGTGCATAGTATAGTGGTACCAAGGTACCTAGTAAGATGAAGACTGTTTGCCTTCAGTTCGTGTTAACGAGTCTCTGCGACTACTGTAATATCAGGTATGGGCAGTTACATTGCCTTCGGATGCATTCCAAATCCGTATCTTGAATCTGTCGTTTAAATGGCGTCCATCGTTCTTTGAAATGAGCCGTTGTGCAAATTACGGATCTTAAAAGTAGACGTATTTCTTCCATAGTTTTGCATTCTTTACATAATATTAACTTTGCGAGCTCACTAAGTTATATCTGTGAAAGTCTCAGTCTTTTTTCCATTAAATGTGTAATCAGTTCAGAAAACAGAGGAAGGCAGATTTTGTTTTAATGCTGTTTTTGTAAATGGGATTTCTGGAACAAATTGTAGAGGAGAGGGGTGATATACAATACAGTAGATTTCAACTATCATACTGATGATCATCTGCAAAACTGTATGCGTGTTCTTGTTTTAAATACTGGCTTTCTCATTCCCTTTTTTATTAAATTTTCTTTTCACTATTGATAGAGGAGCCGGTCTACTGCATAAAGTGCTTCTACATGCAAATTATAGCTCGTTACACCACTTTCTATCGCAGAATCTATTCAATGACCAAAACTCCGTGTTTATATTAGAAATATTTGATTTCCATTTATACTAATAACTATGGTTCATCTTTTACCTCTAGTTTTGTGTATCGCGAGTGGATACCCCTTTGTATTTATCCAACAAAATTTGCTAAGAGTTCAATAAAATAAAGAGCTAACAGGCTGCCATTCCTCGCGTATGAGCCCACAGTAGTCACTCGTAGTTATTATTCATTTATTTAGCAAAAGAATGGATATTGCTTAGCATCTTCATTCAAATAAATAAGTAGCTAAATATAAGAAGGTAAATAATGTATGTTTCTCGAAAACCATACACTGCTTAAGCTTTTAAAAGTTAACGAAAAATATTCCATAGTAGAATCGATAAAGATTCATGTATCTGAAACATACTCAGTACCTAATTCTAAAATCTGTGGGGCTTTTTAATTAATGTTATGAATCTACGTATTGTTAAGGCAATTAAAATGCAAGGCAGTATTTTCTGTGTTTACAGCCTTCTTATTGTAAATCAGTTTGTTAACATCTGTATACACCAAATTATTTGCAAACATTATGGCGTTTCTGTTATTATAGTCACTTACTTATTACTGTCTTATTCATTTCTGTGTTAATTTAATTCATTATCGCATTTATTTATTTATAATATCTTGTATTTTCTTACGCACAACATTTACAATAATTTCGCATTAAATACAGTGGCGTGTAGAAATTTCTAAAAAGGTAAATGGTCAAACACTGCCCTCTAATGAAAGCTCCTTGCCTTCGTATGCTTTTACTTTTCATCTGTCGTCTTAACTACGATACTTGTAGTCTCCAAGACACCATTTACAGTTGTCAGTGAGACATCAGATATATGATCAAAGGAATCGCAGGACCACTATTACATTTGGGAGCATCTATTCATGAGAGTTTCTGTGTTGCAATTGTCGGACATCCAATAAGCGAACAATGCGTGATAGGAGAAGTCCTGGAGATATTCTGTGACTGTAACAAAAGACTATAACATTTAATGCTATGCTAATTTATTACCGAATATGAGTGACTCAGGATATTAGAAAGTATTAGAGCGTCAGAAAGCAAAAAAAAATGGTAAATATGTAAAATAAGAAATATTTATATTTTATTATGTTACTATTACATGTATGTTAATTATTCGAAGAAAAGTCCAAGCAAAATATTTGATTGGTATCCAAACTAATAATTTTATATTGCTATACATGGCTTTATTATACTATCATTAAACTTACGATAACACAGTCAAAGAAACTTGATTACAAATGCCATCGCCTCACAACAATTATAAGAGTTCAAACAGTTGAACACAAAAATCTAGACACTACTTGGCTATTTTTAAAAGCAAATTAAAATTAACGCCTTAATAATTCGATAAACATATTATGCTCAATAATAACATCACATTTACAGGTTTTATCATCAGTAACCTCATTCAAATCATCGCTGTCTGATGTACCAAAATTTATTAAGTCACATGTTTCAATATAATTTAACAAGGAAAATAAATAAAGCAAACAAGTATGAAATTGTACTACTATAAATTGCTTCTTTAATAGCAATTATGAATGTACTTTAATTAAAGTCTCTCAGGCACTCAATCTTGTCCTTTAATAGTTGATCCTTCTAAAAAAGAGAAAATATTAGTATTGCTACATTCAACTATACTGTGTTATTTATTAAAATTAGTAAGGTAAAGTATACGATATTGTTTATTCAAGTGCAATGCGTGGAATTTATCCAACATTCTAAGAACTTGGGTAGTTTTTTTTATTTCGTTCATTTTCATCAATGTTACAGGACTGTTTTTCAATATAATCCGCATTTATCTGAACGAAAAACTAATAGTTTAAGCCGTTCTCAAAGATTTTTTTGGTATCTCCTCAAGCCACGTGTCTATGGCATGGTTACACTTTCAAATCGAACGCTTCCTACAGGTTTTGTTTTCTTCAAACGTGGGAACAGAAAACTCCTTCCAGGCGTTGAATAATTTTTGAATTTTTCACATCCCCTTCTCAAAAAAGAAAATGAGTGTTCATCGCATTTTGCGTGGTTGCACAAACAGTGTTACAAACCTACGCCTGTATCAGTCAAACATCTGAGTCGAACTTAACAATATGGTTTAGCGAAAATATTATTTATTAAAGTCAGCTTCATCCACTTATATACAAGATTCTAGAGCATTTTCATAAAAGTCCTTATACAGCCTTTATTTTCTCAACCACTGGTCAAAATTATATAGTTCAGTTTAATGTTTTAATATCACAAATACACATGATTAGTTCAAATGACCTTCAAATCTACAGCTATTGAATCTTTTAATTTAAAGAAACAGTTTCCGCTGATTATTATAATAAATGCCGAATCATAAAGTTTCCGAAATTCATGTCACGTAATTATCCCCTCATTTGGAGAAGGATTTCTACATGCAGATAGCCGGTTAAATACAACTATTGGTAGGGGAAAATATCTATCGCCAGATGCGCGTTTACTATGTGTATTATGACAATCGAAGTAAGGCTTTATATAATGGAATTGAATTCAGTACATGTAATTATTTAAAACTATTGTCTTATCTAAGCTGTAAACAAAGTCTACATTTCTGTGCATGTCAGTAGTTCCTTTAAGATTTGAAAACCATGTGTGCTGAGGTAACAATTTTGGGACCTCGCAACGAGGTTAGCCATTTGTATGAGCTTACGTTGTAACTTTTCTCGCTGTGGGAACGAAATTAGGGTTCTCACCTTGTGTCCGTGTTAATTTTGGATTGGGTGAAAATGCAATTCGACTGTTGTTTTTGAAAATTGTGGAGGAGTAAGTTAGGTTATTGAGCTGGTTGTTGAGCTGTGGGCGAGGAGTGCAAACTTCTGAGAGCCTCCCGTCGGCGTTTGGCGTCCGTCTTAATAGTTTCTTCTCCAAGACCAAGAACTGTCGCTGTGAGAAGAACAAGCCAAAGAACCTCTATGTAAAGAAGGAAAGGCTCCATAGACGTAATGTAAACCACTTTGTCTGCAACGCCGCTACAAAGAAAAGGGAACCTTCGCCAAGGGATTTGTCGACGGAATCTGTTGGCGAGAATTTCGCCTCTGTGATGTGCCGGTTCTTTGGCACCTAGCCGACATTTTCCCCCTCCGCGACGTGTATAGAAAATTGAGGAACACGGGTTAAGATGAATCGTTCTTTGACTTGTCGCGATAATTTAAACTCGGAAATGATGAAATATTAGGTGAAGTTTCACTTTCACTGGCTGTTGAACTTCCATTGTCCATAGCGCTACTTGAAAACAAAGAACCTATTCTTTGTTTAAACTCTTGCTAAACGTAACGGTCGAACCTGTCCAAACCAACTTCGACATTGAGCTTCGAGCTTTGGCGCTTTTGGGCGACAGATATTTCACGCATGCGCAGTTGTTTCCCTTTTCGTTGGAAGGGAGCCACTTCTGCTTCTGCGAAGTTTTCCTTCTTAACAGTACATATTCTTTGAACAAGCGTCGGTGGGACATTCGAACTTGAGACGTCGTTCGAATAGCACGTGCTTGGAGTCACAGAAAAGCGTGATGATGGCAGCCATAGCGACAAAGGTGAAAACAACTAAGCAGTCAGAAGATCCGCTAGGAGGAAGAAAAATTTCAGTTAAATTTCCTCTCCGGCATTTCCTTACTATTTCATTTTTGTTTTTACAGATTTTTTTATTGGAACATTCATGGAAATCTTGAAGATTGTGATCAGGAGAAACCTAGCTTCAGCCACCTAACCAGCTAATTTTCTGAGTTATTATGCAAATAGAGGACGTCACTCAACATTAATCTTGTTCTAATTTAATTCATTTCGGTGACGAACGGCTGTTATTTTTTTATTTTATTTATTTATTTTTTCCATTGCATTATCCTGTATCAGAATTGTATTGAAATGAATGAGTGTCGAAATTTTGCAATATATTATGTTCCTGGTGCCAACAGGTCTCAATAGTTTACCCTAAATATTAATGAGATATATTTGACAGAAAAGTATTCTACTGTATTAATTTTGATACGTCTTTTGAATTACGAAATAGATCTATCCCCAGTGATTAGTTAGAATACTTCTTTAAGGAGTGAAACGGTATGTTTCTTTTGTAATTTTTTTTCTGTACGAAATTTGATCCTACCACCTGATTACATTCTGAAAGCAGCTGTACAAGATGACCTAAACGTCCGTTAACATTTGAATATTCAATAATTCACACAGTAATGTAGTAGAGAGGTAAAAATTGACGCACATGCTTTAAATGTCATTGGTTTTTATTGAAAGCAAAAAACGAATTGCAAACAAAGGCCAACATAGGGCGTTGAGTAGCAAAATGTTAGTGATGCCGCAGGAGAATCTTGTATAAGATGAGCTATAGTGAGAGAGGGAATCAGTTCTTCCATGGCAGTTACTTTTCTACCCTCGCCTCCGGATGTTGGTCACGGTGTGATGTAGATCGGACCCTTTTTCTTCGAAGAAATGCGTGGTTCTGCTAGTCAAACTGTCAGCGTGAAGGGGGCGAGGTGCGCTGGGATGTTTCAGAATTGCGTAATCCCTAGTCTGTCTGATAAACACCTGTTCTGTGGTGTGAATTTTATGCAAGATGTTGCTCCATTCCATATTGCTATACGTGTGCCATATCTCTTGCAAGCATCGTTTGGGGAGGATCGCGTGCTGAGCCGCCACTTCCGTCATGCTGGCCTCTCAAGTCCCCAGATCCGTGTGAGTATTGGTTATGGGGTTACCTGAAGTCACAAGTCTACCGCGATCGTCCGACCTCGTTAGGGAATCTAAAAGACAACATCCGAAGTCAATTTCTCACCATAGCTACAGATATGCTATACAGTGCTGTTCACGACATTGTCAGTCGACTATAGATATTGTTGAAGAATGACGGCCGGCATGTTGAACATTTGTTATAAAGAACATAGTCTTTGCTAAAAATCAGCTGTTATGTTAATTATTGCTTTTGTTATCATATGAAGCGCGCCATCCGTTTGCCATTTTAAGCACCTTTCTTGCTTTTTCAAGCATGTGTGTCAGTTTTTACTCTATACTTACACATTATTCTGTAAATTATTGCATTTTCAAATGTTGACGGACTTTTGGGTAACCCTGTACGACCACATTTCATATTTACTTAATAAACGTTCGATGTTTAACTTTACTTACTTAGCTTGTTCATTTAATAGCTAGATTTGCTCTAAACAAACTGAATTTATGTCTTACACAATGTTTGCCATATTCACATATTTTTTTGTTATACACTTTTTCCTTTTTTTATTACTGCATAACCCATTAAGAATGAAAATTTCCATTTTGTCCTTGGTATTACTGGAGTTTCTTTACGAACACCTTTAAAAAATAAGCTTTTATTTAAAGTTCATAAAATAATTAATGAAGTTATAAGAGTAAAATAATTTATAGCTTATTTTTAATAGAAAAAAGTGATTAAATAATTGTCTTTACAAAATCCATCTACAAATTTTGCATCTTAATAAATTTTTTAAGGGGGCCATACATTTTTATTATTCGTGACATAAATTTGTGGATGAAATTTTTGAAGACAATTATTTAAGTTCTTCTTCCTATCAAATTATACGATAGTTATTTTGCCTTTTTTATTTCATTTAAATCTTATTTTATAAAACCTTTTTTATTATCTTTAATTGGTAAAAGAAAGTGGGTTCGTGCCAAATTTATTTTCTGAGATTTCATCAACACCGTACATTACATTCTAAGATTCATTAAATATTCTTGAAGAAGAACATATTCACTGATATAGAGGAAATACATTCAGATGTTGATTCATATCTATAAACTTAGAACGTATATCTAGAATTATTATAATATTGTAAATAATACTTTTCATGCATTTGCTCATCATTCCTTTTCATTATTTCGAAAAAGAAAAATAATAGGTTTGCGTTATTGATGATTTCCTACTATTTGACTAAGTGTTAAGAAACAAGTTTTCAAAGAACGTTTTCTTTCTTTTCACAGCACATGGAATTTCATGCAGTCTGATGAATTTATTTTTGGAATAATAGTTTTCAGCTAATTTAATTCAATTTTATTTTATTGATTCAGTTATCACAGTTGTTACTCAGTTGATAAAAGAAATCCACTTGCTAATTTCTAAATCCAAACACATTTTTATGCTCATATTTATCCCAAATTCATGTTTACAAATTCTATCGCTTATTATAAGACATATTTAAAGAAAAGAAATTATCTATTCAACCTGCGATGCCTTTGAGTCATAAAATTGCAATAATTTATTCATGAAATTCATTTATTGGTCTCTAGGGGGAATCTTAAATCATCAGCAAATAAAAAGGTTTGGTTTGATTTATTTAATAATGGCAAAGCATTCAAAGACTATCTGCCTAAGGGCAGGGATGCTTCGTGAGGGAGGTTTTAAGGGAAACTGGATCATATACACAACCGAGATAAGTATATTGAGGAAAGAAAGAGAAAGAGGAATGAAGAGAACCACAACAGCAATCGAGATAAGTATATTGAGGAAAGAAAAACAAAATATAAACACGAAGTCAACTTTCTGTGATGGACTAACGTAAAAACCGAAAGAAAATATCGACTAAATCAAACGAGTTGTAACAGAGTAAAATTATAAGTAAATAAAATAGAGAGATGCTTGAAAGAATATTTGCTTATTCATGTCACTTAAAATAATTTAAGAATAATTTGTCAAAACATTTTTTCTTGGTCAATAAAATCTTCGTGAATCACCGATATAGGGTTATGTTATCTAGCACATCATTTTTATGTTAATTCTTTTCTCTTTCGTACATTCTATTTTCCTTTCGGCCTTCACAAGAATGAAATCTTTTATGAATTTAAAAGCATATGAATTTGTTCTTTAGACGTATTACTACAGGAATCATCCAATACAGCATATTAGCTTGAGATGATGAGCTGACAACCCAGCCAGTCTGGAGATTTGATGAGTAAATTTATTATCTGTTATAACATAGCGAAGCAATGTGAAAAAAGGTGGGTACGTATTCAAAAGAAGCGTGAAATATAGAACTTAAAGCTTTGGTTTCAACAGAAATCTTATTCGGTGAAACGTGAAAGCAGCTCGTTTAGTGCGGGTAGTAATCACCGTCCAAATATTTGATTTTCTGCCAAAGTTTTGGTAGTTTTTCAAAGCCTCCGGTCCAGAAATTTGGTGACCACGAGTTCAAAAACAGATCAACCTCATTTCGGACATCCTGTGCAGAATGGAAGATGGCACCAGCAGGATGTAGCAGCATGTCTAAAAAGATGAAGTCTGAAGCAGCAATTTCGGAGCTATATGGTGGGTGTAGCAAAAGATCCCATTCGAGTCCAAACAGACTCCAGCCGGTGAATGCAAACGCATACGGTCTGACGGTACATGATGGAACATTTCCTTTTTGCTCAGTTCGACGTTTTTCCTTGTTTGCAGCGTCAAGATGGACTAGCATCTTGCTGAACATCTTACTGTCGAGAGTTTTACCATTTTCCAGATACTATTTGTGGATAATATCACGGTAGTCCTACCAGATACAAAGCGTGATCTTTTTTTCAGTCAAATTGCACTTTGCGACGCTGCCGACTGGCTCCACTAACCCCAGACCCCTACCAACGCAGAGCAACCTCTTTTTCGGCCTGTGTTATTAAAGTAAATTTGCTTTTCATCATAAGTGACTATCTGGTCCAGAACTTTGGACGCGACTAATGGACATAGTCCTAACGTCTAACTCTTTGGTAGTTCTCGAATTGTTGAATACTGATCTTCCATAAGTTCTCGCAGGCTTGCCTCATCAACATCAATAGGCTGGCCAGAGCGCTCTGCACCCTCAATGTCATAGACCCTGTTTTTGAACTAACGGTACCAAACCTTCACAGCGTCATATGGTTCAACATTAATACCTAAAGCTGTACGCATGATTTGGTAACATTCTGTAGCTGACTTCTTGCAACAGAACTGTAAGTAAATGATAGTTCTTATGGTAGCGTGATAGTTCCATTTCAGACACCTCGTACTTAAAAATAATGATAATCTGTTTCTTTCAAATGCCAAAACTCTTTTGAGAGATTAGGATTAAACATGCAATCGCGAATTGTTTGTACAGACGATATTTGGGTAGCGCGAAACTTTCGTTAAAACCAGATATAAACCAAAGTTTAGAAATTTATTTCATATTAAATGACTAAATTATTAAAGTCGAGCAGTATGCTGCGAATTTAATTAAATAATAAAGATATATAATTTATTAAATCCCAAATTAAATAAAAAAGATCAGTCGATCTTCTGATTGGAAAGTACATATATAAAAACTGAAACAATTCAATAAAATAATATCTAAAATGTAATTAGTACAACATAATAAATTTTAAAATGTTTTTAAAAATTCATGGAACAGCCGAATTACTTTCAACGGAGCCACATTTCTGAATTATAGAATGATATGGATTAGTGTGAATTCTTGAATTAAAAGAAATTGGAAAAATAAAAATTGATTTAATAAAAATTATTAAAGACCTTAAAAAATGCAATAAATTTAAAATTTTAACTTCACTTCATTATGTATCTTTATTACTGTATATAAGTTACATACCTTAAAAGAAATTCAGTTCTAAATTTTAATAACAATACAAACGTAAGTCACTTCATACTTGGAAAACGAATAATGCAAAAATATCTATCGAAATATTGCCCTTTTTCAGTGTGGATATTATTCAGTATTGTTTTCTGAGAAAACTTTCAAAGCAATTGCTACATTTTTCATGTGTTTATATTAAAATTTTATTCTCCAAAACAACAGCCGTTAAGAACTTTCATGAGCTTTTCTGATTAGTCCGAAACCAGATTCATTGACAACGTTTAATGCAAGACTTACAAAAGGTCATTTCAATAAGCTCTGGGTATAGATGTGTGGCTACACCTAATAGGCTACTGCACAAATCATAGTTGCTGTGATATAGTATCTGGCCATTTGAACTATAAGCCATTATTTGGTATCACATAGCTCCAATATATGATATTTTATGATGTCAGATAATCCAGAATGATGATGTATTGACGGAGTTGTCATATATATGTGAATGTACCTGTGTGTACGTCCGTGAGTGAACATCTTTGTGTAAAAGGATGAAGAGGATATTTTATCAAAAGCTATTGTCTTTTGCTCTAAGAAAGGCCATAATGTTTGTAGCCGTTAGCGCATTAAACGTTGATATATCAATTTGTGAAGCTCAAAATGTGATCAAGAAAGTAAATATTTTCTTATCCGGAGAATGGCGAATACGTATAAATATAACTTATTTTGACTAAAATAAAAAAGCCTCTCACCTACAGGATAAAAAAATCGCAGTATGTACAGGTAAGCTAATAATCCCTTTTAAAGTGCAGAAACTACAGTTTTCGTTTTGTACAATTACGGTGTCAAAGTACTCAAACAATAAACTATGTATTTTGATGAATAGTGACCAAGGATGCGTCAAACTTAGAAATACTAAGTTGATGATGCATTTAGTTGCCCTTTTCTATAATTGCAGTTTCAAAATAATCGAATAATAACTACATACACTCGGGTGAAAATGAGAATCTGCGTATTATATCGAATTTCTGAATGGACAGATATCAATGACATGGACATTCTGAATGGACAGATTTTAATGAAAACTGGTATGAAAAGGCTATATATTTATAACAGAGAAAGAGATGTACACTGCGCAAAACAAAAAAAGATGAGACAGTTCTATATCTCCTATTCTACTGGGGCGATTGACTAAATCCAACTTGCGTTTTTTATATCTCGAAAGCGTGACTTAGGATATGTATTAGATTTATATGTAGCATTGTTCTAATATAGGTATTTTGACATAAAATAGGACATTTTATGAAATTACATGCCATTTTTTCCCATATGACGATTCTACGACTCAAATTATGCCAAACTGCCAAGTTTTGTAAAAATCGCACGAGTAGTTTTTAAAAAAATTAGCTGTAAAAGTTTTACCTTCTCAAAGTTAATTGAATTTGATATATATTTATTGATATCTCTTTTTTATTAAACTTACTTGATTCCTTAATCCAAAATTCGAAAGTTAGACTTAATCCAAATATAATTCGCACTTTTTTCATGATTTATTTTTAAAATTTGTATTTTTAAATTTTTTTATAAATTTTTCGAAAAGCTTTTTATTATAAAATTTTTAACATCATCTTAAAGTAGATGTATTTTTAGGTACACCTACAAAAAAATTAAAGTTTTTTATTAAAAATTTTCTAAGATACATGTATATTTACACATTGGCGCATTTTGAAATTTCGCATCTTTTGTTTTGAGCGATAATAACGCCGAATGTTGTTATAAATTAAGAAGTTCGTCAAATAAATTATTATTGGTGCAAACTGGAAACAAAATGCGCCAAGATAAATTTTGAATATCTCCGCAAATTTCGCACCGAATTTTACAATTTTCACACCACAATTTTCAAAATTAAATATATAGGCATAATTTGAGTCGTAGAATAGGAATATGGAAAACAATTAGCATGTCATTTCAGATAAAGTCCGATTTTGTGTCAAAATACCTACATTAGATTAATGCTGTATATAAACGCAATACATATCCTAAGTCGCGCTTTCGAGGCATGAAAAACGCAATTTGAATTTCGACAATCGGCCCAGTATGATATGGAACTATCCTCTTTCTTCTTCTTCTTTTTTTTTTCAGTGTACCATTCAAATTCATTTTATGTATGCATGATTATAAGTAAAACTCATCATGTCTTGTAATATACTTTTAATTACTTGTAATCATACTTGTAATATATTTAAAAATAAATGGTTTAAAAGGAGTACCACAATTACATTTTCTTCTGCTATTTTTATAGCATCGTTAAATATGACTTCATTTTGATCTGCACATTTATTCCGAGATATTTAGGTATCAGTAAACAACGCTCTTTCAACTGAAGTAAAATATCATGTTTTATACACGTAACAATACGTTATGTTAATTGGTGCAGAACTGGTGGCCATCAAGAAAAGTACCATTTCCAAATGTTAATTAAATACTCTTATGAGCTTCAAGTACCATTTTTAGATGTGCAGCTTAACCGAAAATCTAATCGTCTCTTTAAGTGAATGCAGAAATGTTTACGGAAAACAGAAGTTCTTTTAAGTTTGATGTGAACGTTATTGTGGACGAAAAACATCGCCTAACATGTATACATAGAGAGGCAGACAGACATAGTTAGTCATCATTATAAAAATAGTCAAAACACGTTGTGGGGTTACTAATTCTTGCTTTTTCAATAAAAACTCATTATTGAATTTCTAGACAGAAAAGTTTACTTCTCTTACGCATCAACGTATATAGACTGGCAGGACGAATAGAATGACGAAGTTAAAACATTTTGCCACTCAGCCGCTAAAACAAATATAGAGTGGATTCCGAAATATGTTTTGTACAACTTAATGGTTACTCCATTTCAGTAATCATAATCATGCATTTATTAGCCTTTTAAAACGAATTTTGCTGTTATGACGAAAACTTTCTCTTACGCATATTTTGTTTAAACTCATAATCTATTCCGTAATTGAATGTTTGCGTACGAGCTTAAGCCTTCCGAAAACGTAATTTGGTTACATTTGCAAACGAATTTAGCTTCTTTTCTGGGTAAATATTTTATGAATTATGCGGAATAACATAGAAACTAAAACTGATAATATAAAAATCTAAATAATCGCATTAGAATTTATTCAATTTCTACAGCAATTTTCATTTAAAATGAAAAGAATGAGGAAGAAAATTGGAATCGTTCAAGCAAGCTAATTAGTAAGTTAATATTTTGCTTGAACGTTTAGATAAAACAATAACTGTGAGTAAGCAATCAAACGTATTTCATTCTAAAAATTCTTTTAATATTTCTATCTGAGCGCATGACTTAATCGATATCACATTAGCATTAGGTATGCTTTATATGTTACGGTGCTTTGGATAAAATCATGCACAAAAGCTTTAAGTAAATATTTGAAAATATTATTTGATTAAATGTTTTTAGTATCCGCTTTACAGATAACTTGATGCATGTATTTTAACCATAACAAATATATCTTAGAGTCAAAAGCAAAATATTTTATTGTACATTCTTCCTTTCTTATAATTAATTTAATTTATTTAATATTAACACAAAGCTTTTAATGCAAATTAACTCAACAAACTCAAATTAATTGCATTTCTCATTTCGGTTTGGAACAATTACTTTGCATTCTAATAATGGATATTGATATGTTTAAAAATAATGCGGTAAGTTAATTATAAACGCATGCATTTTTGCCCAAGCAAATTGCTTTTTAGCTTTTTAACTTTTAAATAACACCTAAAAAGATAGTAACTTTTCTGATTAAAACTTGCAACATATAATAACTGTTCTCGCATAGGTATCGTGTTATCATCTACATTTTTCTAAATTTATTCCAGTTCAAAAATTCTTAAATAAAATAGAAATAAATTTATTTCTAATATCGGAATATGTCAGCTTAAACTTTGGTAAATTGCCGCACAGACGGTATAGTGATTAGAGAAGCCTGACAGCGATACCGAAGGGGCCGGGTTCGAATCCCAGAGAAGACATGGATGTAAAATTGTCTGTCCCTTCATAGGACATAGCGGTGGTCGCCTATTAGATTCCTCTATAATAAAATGGCCACCACTTCTGGCCTTCTGGCCACTCTGGTAATGGCCAATTCCGTTATAGAGAAGTGTCCGCCATTGGAAAAAAAAGGAAAACTTTGTTAAATTAATTCTTAACTGCACAAAAATGTTGATTATTAATTTATGCATAATGCCTTAGTGACTTCTAGTAAAAGTTTAAGAAGATCCTTACCTGGTACTGCTAATATCAACTCATAATCCTCAAAACATGTATCAACAGTACCTAATCATTCATTAATTCCCAGATAGACAAAGTAAAATTATCAATATACAGCCGGAAGTTAGAACATATATTTTTCAAAAGGAACTGTTAATGTTTGTTACTTTGTTAATGTTTGTCGTTGTTACTTTACGAGTTGTCATACAACGAGTTTAATGATATAAGGTATGTTGAGAGAAGAATCTATTAAACTACTATCACACTACAATCAATCACATCTATCACAATATTCAACTATTTCATTCTAGATTATTATCCCTGTTAAAGAAGATAACAGAACGGACACAATGAGAGACAAAATAGGACAATGGACGAGATAAGAGACGTTTTAGACAACATCTTTTTCGAATTTGCATGTCATTCATATCACCGATGAGTGCACAACAAACACTATCTGATATATTTCAGTAGTAATGCAGCTTAATAAAACTGTAATAATTAACACTAATACCAACTGTAACAATAGCGCATACAAAAATTATTTTGCTGCTCTGACTTCTAATTTAACCACAAAATTCATAAAAAATATTTACACAAAACGTAAATAAATAGGTTCTCAAAACGATGGATAATTATTAATTAGAATATGATGATTGTAATGATATTGTATCAGCAGGGTTTGATTCCACTTCTGAGAGAGAAATTCTTGTTGTTATAGTCGGTGTCTTGAAAGCGATTTTTATGGTTGTTTGAATAATATTTTTTCTTCTGTTTTCACTTTAAACTAGTTTGTTATAGCTTGTATTGTTAAGCCTCAACTCCTGCTTCATGGAAAGAAATAATTTAATTCAATTCTTTTCATAAGTTTTTAACGTAATCTAATCCTAAACGTTCATATAACTGTATAATCGATTTCTTCTTGCGTTTCTATCTCAACTGCATCTTTATTTCCGTAAGGCTTTAAATGAGTCAAAAGCGTCACTTTTACCTAACTGCTTATACTACTGTTTGTTATTTCTCATTATACTTTTTAAGTTTTGGCGATATGTTCTTTTATAAAGCATGAAAATCATCGTAAAATTGAGCACTTAATTTGTTCCATACCTTTTCGTTTCCTATTTCTTCATTTCTTTCCAAAAATCAACAATATTTCTGATGAAATCATTTATGCTAATAGTTGTTCTGAGGATCTTTCAAGATCATCGCATAACTTTCAACTGCTCTGATCGCTCGCTCGGACGTACATCATAGTGATATAAGGCTTCAAGAACGATTCCTAAGTACATTAGGCAACAAAAACGTACAATGTTGTGGGGACAAATTGCAACTATAGTAAAGAATGCCTGTGATCTGAATATGTTAGATGCCCAGAACTCCCCAACGCAAGTAGAATTCTAAAGAAATTTGCATTTGCAAATAACAACGTTCCAGAGCACGAATAAACAATTTAAACACCAACCTTCAAGCACAAACTAGTCCCTTGAATTTATTTTTCAAATAACAGGAAGAGTTTCTTAAAAAATGCAGGAAAAATGTCTTCAAATTTTAGAGCTGCAAGCATGCAAAGGTTTGAATTCTGTATTACCCTTAAGCAAAACGGTTAGCTGCTTTACGTTCTGGTATAGGTTTCTCTTTTTTCAAAATATAATAATTTCCTAGTAATTTTACCAGAAGCAGTTTTCATCAATGTTAAATATTTATTTGGAAAATTACAATAAAATAATTTTCTTCAACATGTAGTAAACTGAGTATCTGAAATAATTTTGGTAAGGTGATTAATTTCATGTTATCAGACTCCAAATAAACGAGTCTGTGTAAGCAAATGCTCTTTATTCGGGCTTAGGTTTTTGTACTTGACTCTTTCTCCTTCTTCACAAGCATCGTTCATTCGGCGATGGAAATAAAGGAAACACGATAAAGAATATACTACTAAATTTGAGAAATCAGTGTAGCTTCTTCAGTGTAGATAGGACTCAAGATACAAAATCATTACTTAATTTAAAGTTTGTAAGATACGCACTGTCACAGGCCAGCAATATTTGCATAATTTCTGTTACAGTAGGCTAAATTTTAGGTTAAGTAACATTTGTTTTAATGCATGGCTAATTGAAAGGTTACATTTACTTTCATCTAAGCTATAACAATCTCTTTTCATTTGTGGGATTTAAATTAACTAACCGAAATGTTATTTAGTTTACTTTTTTCCTCTTTTGCCTCTCGCTTCACTGAATCGAGAATTCTTGTAGATTTGAATGGCCAGCACCTTTTCCTATAAAGTTCAGAGAATTGCGAATAGAAGTGTGAGAGTTTGGCCTGAGATTTGCTGCCTTACCGGTTAAAGCAAAATCTGTTGGCGACGCTAGTGTTGGTCTTGCTGTGAATACTGTAGATTAAAGTTAAACACCGCTTTGGTAAATTTGAATTTGTGTTGTGGTCTGAGAAAAGCTTTTAGTCTCTAGTCAAATTAAGTTATTGTTAAATTTATACACACCGTGAAAGGAAATTATAGAGTTTTAAACCAGGTCTAGATTAACTGGTAAACTTATATTTGTGTATTTTAATTTAATCACTTTAATATCGTAAGTTTTTTGCAACCTTACATTATCAACTGGTGAAGCCGTGCATAAATTCACCTACTTATTAAGGATTAACCTAATAGTTAATACAAGGATAATCATACAAGAGCTAACAACTTAGTGATCGTAAGTGTTTAATAAAGTTTTGCGCTGTGCATTAAAAACTCGGGACCGAGCTTGTAAAGGATCGGATAAAGGATAAAACAATATATGTGAAAAACAGATATAAAGAAAACATAAAAATAGGTTCCATATTAAAAACAAGTTTATTCAGACTCCTAAAGATTTAATTAATACTGGACCAATTACTTATTTCAATTACACAATCTGAATTAATCAATTTATTTATATCATTTTTCACATTTAAATTAAGGATTTCCTATTTCATTTTCACTTAACTTAATGATTTGGTACCATTTTAAATTTATGACCCGACTAATTTAAAGTTAACCAGAACTACAGCAGTAAATTCTAGAATGGTCTAAATACATTACTTTCTTCGAGGTTTACCTCTTAAAATACAACATCTGTACTAAGGATAATTTCACAGAAACAAATTATATTTTTATGCCATAATTAACTTAATAAGCTTTTCCATTTTAGACTCTGTAAGGAAAGAAATCGGAAGGGAGCGAATTTTCAGACATTCATAATTAATTTAGAGTCACAAGTTAAATAAGAAGAATATACTCCGAATGAATATTTAAGAATTAATTTAAAGTCCAAAAAAAAACATATACATGAATACACTTATCTGCAACACAGACAACATGAAGAGTGCCTGGAAATGACTTGGCGAGACCTTGTATTTCTGGAAAAACCATATCCTCCTGAAGAAGGGGGAAATTGAAGACTACTTTACTTCACATTCATGAGCTCCGCCCGAAAGTTACGAAGAACGATCCTTTCAACGTCCTTAAGTAACGCCTCAGCAATCTCTAAATCTGGAGAAGAACTTGCAAAATTCGTCGGACTGATGTCGCAATTGATTTCACGCTTCAACAAGCTCAACTCACTCCTCAGCAGATCTGTGCAAGAACGACTACATCATAAAGACGACAAGTAAAATGAAAGTCCCACCTCTCACTTCAGAGGCAGACCAAAAACATGAATCAGAAGAATTAGCTCAATAGTTCAGATAATCGACACACAACATTTTTCCCATTTAGCTAAAATATGCTGCCGGGGAGCATAAATGCCCCCCGTCTTTTCGACTGCATGAAGAACTAAATCATCCTTCTTAGACGACTCCGCAACAACAACTCTCGTACTCCAAATTCTCATTCCCATCACAAAAAGACACAGGCTACCACAAAACTAGTAGATTTTCGCCCCCTGATTAGCGACCAATTTCCACTTTTCACCCTAAAAGACAAAAACGTGCGCCAAAACAGTGACCTTTGCTGTAGATGCAAATGATAACCTTCGACCTTTCGTCACGTAAAACTTGTCTTGAAGGCCAATCGAACAAAAGAAATTTGTTCTAGAACTTTCCAAATGACAAAACAACCCTGCGAAAGCATAACTTACCGTCTTTTTCTGAAAATAAGACATCCTCCGAAAATAAGCCCTATCGTGATTTTCAGAACTTTTTGTAAAATAAGACATCCCCCGAAAATAATCTTTAGTTAAAATAATGTGACAAAAAGAATTCCTTAAAAAATGCTGTTGATTTATTAAGTAATAATATGTTTAGCTTTCCTAATACTCGTATTTCAGAGAAATGTTTGAAACAAAATATTCAAAAAAATTATTGTTTACCTCTACAGTTCGTTTCAAATTAATTCTTGGAATTTATCTTAAAAATACAACACAAGGCAGGTCAAGAGGAATGAAAAGAGAAATTACCAGCGTAATAGAAAATAAATTCGAGGCCATGGAAGGCAGAATCGACGCTGTTGAAAATAAAGTTGAACACATTGAAGAAACAGTTTCTGCTGTAAAAGAACAAATAGAAGGAAGAGTTTCTGCTGTGGAGCAACAAATTGATGACAAGATTTCTGCGGTTGCGAAAGAAGTTGATACTTTAAAGAAATTCGTAGCGACGGCAGGAAGCAATTCGGATAGTTTCAAATTTCTACCCATGAGTGCTCGCCCTTCTCTGAAGCTATCGACGTATGATGGGAAGACCTCCTGGCAAGTGTATAAGACACAATTTTCTATAGTTGCGGAAGCAAATGGATGGGATTCCCAAGCTAAGGCCTGTCACCTTGCGGCTTCTTTGAGAGCAGACGCAGCGGACATCCTTCAAACTCTTCCCGAAAACAAAAGGCTAGATTTCGAAGCTCTGTCCGGTGCTTTAGAGCTGCGTTTTGGAGAGAAGTGTTTAAAAGATTACAGCAGGCTGCAGTTAAAATCCCGTCAACAGAAGCCTACGGAAACACTCCAGGAGCTCGCCACGGATGTTGAAAGGCTGTCCCACCTCGCCTTTTCGGAGTGCCCGACAGAAACAAGAGAAATCTTGTCCCTGCAATACTTCATCGACGGCATCCGGGATCCTGAAATACAGAAAGCACTGCGAATGGCTGATGTAAAGGACTTAAAAAGTGCTCTGGTGTATGCCATGAAATTCGAGGCAGCACAGCAAGCCACTCGTAGAGACCGCCACCCAATCAGAGCTGCTCACATACAAGAACCAGTGGATCCAATGACTGCTCGCCTAGACGATTTAACCAGAAAGGTGAATGCTTTGACACGGAATACTGGTGACAAGAAACCGTTCGTAAAGTGCTGGAACTGCGGAGCTGAAGGGCACATTCGAAGAAACTGCAGAACACCCCAGGGCACGGATGTTAAGACCGCGCCTCTCAAGAAGGAGGGAAACTAATTCATGGCCATCTCGCGGGGCGGAGGTTGCCAGATAATGAAAAGCCCCAGTTTAAAGCGCTTCAGATTTCTGCAGTGAGTGGCGGCAATAACGGAATTTTCATCATGGGACAAATCAATGGAATTCCTTGTAACATGACGATCGACACGGGAGCCAATGTTACCATCATTCGAAAAGATTTGGCTCAACAACTCGAAGGTAAACTTATCTGGACGCCGCCCTGCGTTACCCTCCAGACTGTGTCCGGCGAGAAGATCAATATAGAAGGGAAATTAAACGTTAACATCACCTTTGGAAGTGCCGCTTACCATCACACGGCATATGTAGCAGAAATTACAGACCCTTGCATACTCGGATTGGACTTTTTAAGGAAATACAATTTTTCCTTGGACTTTAAAAATAACGAACTGCATTCTGCCTCTGAGGACATAACTTTATTCGGGATTAATGATGAAGGAGTGAAATCTATCCACAAAATCATAGCTCAAGACGATATCACAATACCGGCAAGAACAGAAATTTTACTTCCTGGATCCATAGCCGAAAATAGAAATTTCCGCTACGGCGTCATGGAATATCCCAAGAATTGTAATAGCCCTAAAGGAGTATTAATAGCCTCAGCACTCGTCGACCTATCGGGGACCGTTATCCCGGTGAGAGTTGCCAATGTAACTGATAAGGCGAGAGTTATTAAGAAAGGTGAAGTGGTTGCAGAATGTACTCCAGTAACCAGCGTTGAAAGAAAAAGTAACATCTCAAAAACCGTGTCTTCAAACAACATTATATCGGAGTTATTGCAGAATGCGCAATTAAACGATGAGGAAAAGAATGCTGCCGAGCGTGTCATTAAAGATCTTCAAGATGTTTTCTCCCGCTCGTCTTCTGACGTGGGTCGAACCAGTTTAACTCAGCATAGAATCGATACTGGTGATCATCCACCAATCAAGCAACATCCAAGACGTCTGCCGATTTCGAAACAGGAAGAGGTGCGAACACTTTTAACGGACATGCAAGAAAGCAATGTCATCGAGCCTTCAGCAAGTCCCTGGGCATCTCCCATCGTCCTGGTGAAGAAGAAAGACGGGTCAACTAGATTTTGCGTTGATTATCGCCGGTTGAACGAGGTTACGAAGAAAGACAGTTACCCTCTTCCTAGAATTGACGACATTCTGGATACTCTTTCTGGGAGCAAGTGGTTCTCGACACTTGATTTAAAGAGTGGATATTGGCAGGTAGAAATACACCCTGATGACAGAGAAAAGACGGCATTTACTACAGGACAAGGACTTTGGCAGTTCAAGGTGATTTAGGTGAAGTTTAAGGAAATTAAAATTCATATCTACAGTTTATACTACAAGTAAGTATAAATACTACAAGTAAGTATAATGCATTAACGCTTCATTTATTCTGATTATTTGTAATGAATTTTGTTAATTGTTTTTGTAGATTACAGTAATATTTTTCTTTCGATTATTTGTAAAGTTACCTAATCAGAATAAATGAAGCGTTAGTGCATTTTCAAGCAAAAAGTGCATAAAAAGCGAGTTTGGGCATTGAGTGCATTTTAACTTCTTTATAGGTAGTTATGCATCTTAACATATGACACATGAAAAAAAAGCAAGATGAAATACAGACGTTAAAAGGTATTTCTCGGGCCTTCTTCGCATGCCTTTGTGGTGTAGTTGTCAGCACTCTCTGCGCGTATTCGAGAGATTCGTGGTTCGAGTTCCGGCCAGGGCACTGCTCCTTTTTCAATATCTCCTGCTTTCAAAGAAAATATCATTGTCTCTACAGTGGCGTCCGAACTAAAAAGTTGGTGGATGATGATTCTTCACCACCAGGATTTGGCAACTGAGGCCCCTAATACCCAGTCGCCCTTTAAAAGGAGGAGTATATAAGTTCTCCCGCCTTCTTCACATGTCTTCGTGGTGTAGTGGTCATCACGCTCGACTCAAGCGTATTCAAGAGTTCTGTGGTTCGAGTCTGTGGTCGGTCTGTGGTCAAGAGGTCTGAGGTCTATGGTTCAAGGTGATAACCTGACTTGAAAATTTCTGCGCCAAACCTTTGGGATCTACTTGAGAATAAATTAAGTTGCCCTGTACTTCACTACAATTCTTGCATTGATACATAGTAGATGCTAACCAGAATATGAATCTTACTCTGCTGAACTTATTTCTGCTCCTATCTTCCACAGCTAAATTCGAGTTAGCATTCCATGCCTTGAAACACTTTTTCTACGAGAGAGAACCACAGTTACAGCTAGGAAGATAACCTCCTGGGATAGACCAGTGATCTCAAACAGGTGGCCCGCGAATATAATTTCCAGTAAATTAACTAGAATTGTTATAAAAAGAACTGGAACAAAATGTTTAAGATTTTAATGGTTTCTAATTCCGTTATTTTCATTACCACAAACGAAGTTTTTTTCCCAGTTTAAACTTAATAAGTCTACCGAAAGAACCAAACTGCCGATCAATATCTTCAAAAGTTGAACTTTTTTCCTTTGCATTATTTTTATGTTATGCACAAAATTTGTAAATTCAGTTAAAAATTTTTGTTTTGTTAAAAAAACTGTCTTTTCTTTTATCCTTTTACTATTATTTCGGCCCGTCAGCTGCTTTCAGATCGCGCATTTGAATAGCGCACAATTTGATTTTAAGAATACTCCGCCAGACCACAAAGACGATACGTAGCTTAGGCTCCTACTGCCGATTAACGGTTACACCTTTTACGGTTTTCAGCACTGAGGTGACGCAAAGGGGAATACGAATTTCCGACATTCTTAAACATAGTTAAATGATAAAATATTTAATTAAAATGTTCATAGCACACTTATAAACTTTTCAAATAATTCCATCTACAGAAATCATAATTAAATCTGTATTCAAACCGAAACAAATTAAAGGAAATAATCTTTGTTTAGGCACAGATATTTTAATGAAATGCCTCAATATTTTTAAACTATAATCTAAAATCAGTCTTTTTAAATCATTAGCTCTCACTTAGATTGTAGTTCAATTAACATTTTAAGCACTTTTATAGAAATTACATTCATCATCGGAAATGTCTCTTTTTCAATATTATGTCTGTGCTTTCTAAAGTATTAACATCTGCAATTTTTAATCTGTAATTTAATAAATCCACGCCAAGTTATATTTAAAATACCTTAATTACTCGCTTATTTTCCCCTGATCGTTTTGGGACAAATTTCAGAATTTTTGTTTTAAATAGTGACATAATGTTTTGCCCTTAAAATATAACAAACATAAACTCTCTAAATTTAAAAATATTTTCCATCTACGCAGTGATCGTTTTCTTCTCACTAATTGAGTTATTCGTGGATTTGGGGATCATGAACTCTGAAAGAGGAAGCATGGTAGCTAAGGGTTTTCAAGAGAATGGATGCTCTTGATGTTTCTGAAGATCATTGCACGTGCACAACCCAACGGTGAAAAAGATGATGACAATCGCAACGACTTGGAAGCTGTTGCAGAAGCTAAATTCTAGCGCTACTAGACGCCGTTTTAGTAGCGCTGAATAATTTGACGCCTAGGGAGTAGCAGTGGATAACAATAAAAGCGAATGAGATTCAAGTTACAGAAAGGAAGAAATGAAGATATCTTATTGCATTCTGCAATCCTAATATTAATGCGCATACCTATTTTAATGCAAATTTTTTAAAAAGATAATACTATGATAGATACCGTTTGTTTGCCTATAAATGCTGTTCGTTTGTTATGTCCTTAATTGTTCACCGCAGTCTTCAGAAATTAAATTATTCGCATACGTTTCTACTCTCGATTTTCGTGCAATAATATCAGTATAAAAAATCTGATGTGTACGCTATATGACTTCCTTCTACCTCTATTAAATTATACACAATTTTTGCCACACTTCATTTACGTTTCTTTTATTATAAAGTGAGATACGATCCTCTAATTTTTTAAAAAAAGTAGACAGTTACACAATTGCCAAAATAGTATTGTTTATTAACATCAAATATTTGTACAACAATTAATTCAATAAGCTTATTATTCCTGCAATATTAGATAGAGAAAAAGTCTCTTTTTTACTCTTTAAATAGATATAAGCCTTTTACCTATCTAATGCCCTGTTTTTGGAATTTTTATAATGTAAGCATCAACAAAATGAAAACAAGCACACAACATTGTTGGAAAGTCACTAAATTTTTATTTATAGTTGCAACAGATTTTTACTAGGTTAAGAAACCCTTCGAGGAGTGTGCCCTTTTCGCACTGCTAATTGCAACTAAAAAGAGAGGTACACAACTAGGTATTATAACAGTCCCAATTATGGAATTTCAACGTTTTACGGTGGCCGTTTTTGAGTTTCCCTCAGAATGAATCGAGTCAACAAGCTTACCTGTAATATTAGATAGAGAAAACGTCTCTTTTTTACTCTTTAATTCGTTTCAAAATAGTTTCGTGAATGGTCAAAACGGATATTTGTGTTGGAATCGGAAAACCAAAATTTTCCGCTTATGTAATGCTTCCATATTTCGTGCAAGGAAATAAAAAGCGAAAATACGCGAGTAAATATGGTAATTATCTTTCAATGGAAAATAAATCATTATTTGCGGTGCAATAAAAGGCGGTCGGCGTTTTTAACAAGGATGTACAAATTTCCAGGTAAGCAAACATTGAATTTGAAAACAATAAAAGATAAGCGAGCCTTAAAATCATTATTCTCTCTATACAAAACGAATAAATACATTTACCACTTGCTGTTCGAATGAATGACAAATGGCATTACACAATTCTTCCAGTATCCTAAGCAGGTTAACTTCTGTTAAATCATTCTCCAGTCGTTAAACAGATTCACATCGATTACCACGGAGGGAATATCGATAAGGAGATGTGCTTCGATTCTGCTGCTGTGTAGCTTCACTATTTCGGTAATAAAATTAGTAACTTGGCAACGCTGCAGGAGAGATCGGCCACCTCGCCAATTCTCCAGGCAATTTCAATTCGATTCCGTAATCGGATTGAATTCCGTAATCACAGAAGGACTTAAAATTGGCACCCGGTCTGCGTGTGCCGAATTAATCTTGAGTTTTCAGGAGGAGCAATGTGTCATCTGGAATCCTAGCTGGGTACGGAGGAAAGTGAATCGTCGGAATTTTGGATACCAGACGGATTTTGGGGATTTAGTACCAAATCACTAACGGGATATAACTGAATCGTGACTGATTAAAGACACCAAAGTCATGTTGGAGGGAGAAGTTCAATATTTTTCTTTGGAAAGGAGAAAGGATTTCCTGTTTCTTTTATAAAAACTCTAATTTATTAAAGGCTTTGAGAAACTTTTACATCTAGAACCAAAACTGTATACCATTGAATGTATGAATAAGGCTAATAATGAAGTTTTTAAGTATGCATACTGCATTTTTGAATGGGAAGAATGAAAAGGCTGAGAAAGTATCTAGATATATTGATGTAATTTTTAGAAAATATTCAAAAATTTTATAATGTCGTTTGTAATTGCTGGCATTGCTGTTAATTGCTGGTCTAAAAATCTTCATATTATTTGTTGGCTTAATACAGCGTGTCTTCAACCTTTTTAAGTGTGGTCCGCTTATATAAGTTAGAATGTCTTGGGGATCACCTTACACTTACTCCATTACAATGCAACGTTTTTAACAATTCTATGTTGCTACCAGTATATTTATATTTTTTAAATGCATTTAATTAAAGTTCACTTAATTTTATGTTTGTATTAAATAACGAAGCTAAAAGAAGAACGTTTGTATTTGCTTTTAATAATTGAAAGCTATTACAGTTTCATTAATCTTTACCTTAATAACTAAAAAAATAAATAATTATTGCTATTCCTATCAATGATCTTGGAGATTCTTGCATAGATGCTCTTTGTTTGGATGTATGTTGATAAAAGAAGCATCGCAGTCGTAATGTTTTAAATACTTCTTTTATTACTAAGACTAGAGTGAGAAGTCCAGGTAGAGTAAGCGGTAATATATTTCTTAAAATGTCAGTCTTGTGAGCAAACGTAATAGATGACTGCCAAGTGTAATTTGCAAGTTTAAGGATTTTCAGCTTTAGTTTGGTATAGGCAAATAATACGAATTTTATTTTATTTTTTTTTGTTTTGTTTTTTCAACATCTAGGAGTAGCACAAAGGTAGATTTCGTGGACCCCAGATTGAGAAACTCTAGCCTAATACGCGTGACAATTTACTAATTGATGTCGAAATGAAATTGCTTTGAATATGAAATGTTCAAAAAATATTTTTTTAATCGGCAGCTGTCCCTTTTTTTCAAACACATAACGTATCTTGGTAAGCTCAACTTAATCTCTCGTTATAAAAAAGCATAAAGTTTAATAGGTCAGGTATCTCTGTCAAAATATACCATTAATATAATACAATTTAAAGCTCGATATATTTATAGTTCACTAATTTCTGATTGTGAAGCTTTGCATACATATTTCGATATACCTGGTATTTTGTATGCTCTTTTATTTTAATACCAGAATTCAAATGTTTGAAATAAAATAAAAATTTAAATTTTAAGAAATCTGAAAAAAATCTGAGATCTGAATTTTTGGGAGTCATAAATGGGCATTTATTTATTAACGTTTCGTGCGTTACCTTTATTTATTATATACCATGTTCTCCGTACTAAAAGCATAAAATTAAATTCAACATGAATATCACAAAATAATTTTAAAAGAGCGTATCTTTAGAATTTCCTATAAACAATCTCACACGCTGGAGATAAAAATGTGTTTTTTTTTCGTGAAAATGTGCCATTGCTCGCTTTCCAATCATTGAGTTTCTTAATCAAAAATTGGTTAAAGCATAACAAAATATGAAATAGATAATAAAAAAATTTCAAACCTGGCTTCCAGGTGCCCATATTCAAGTGGAGCACTACGTTATTCAAACTTTGATGTCTCTAGGTACCTTTGATTTTTCACAGTGTGAGAAACATACATTCATTATTTAAATTATTTCGACAGAAAGAAAATAGTAAACTCAAAAGTGTTTATAAATATTCATCAAGCTAGGAGTGTTAAAGGGAAGAACATGCGAAATAAAATCGCTATGTGCTAAGCTTAGCTTTATGTATTATTAAAACATAACTTTCAACTATTTTTCCCAAATTAAAAATTTAATGCGGAAATAAAATAAAATACTGTTACGAATTTAACATTTATTTGGCTATTTATTTAGAATTGTAATTAGATTTGCTTCATGTTGCCTTAGCAACGCAGACGATTTTTGAAGAGAAAGCTACGTCGAAAAAAAAATAGCAATAAAAATAAAAGAGCGCGCGCATTTAATGATTAATAAATAAATATCTCGTAATTACTGTTGCCATCCAGAAAAATCTAGAAAAATCGTGATTGTTCTACTGATAATTTAAAAGCTTATAAAAGCCGAGGTGAAACACCTCATCTCAGTTAGTTAGTGAGTTAGTTGTTGTTGTTGCTGTTATACTTGTAGCTGTAAAAAGCGAACTGCTGTTTGTTTACTTAATGCTGTATTGATTGTAG
>KK113249.1:197628-219766 GCA_000611955.2 Stegodyphus mimosarum
GTTTTGAACTGTTTTTTTTGTTAAACGTTTGAGATATTGTGATATTGTGCGAAGATCTGTGAAGAAATATTTCAGCATTTTAATTCATTTCTTGTGGAAAGAATAAATTTTTGTTAACTTTTTAACGACTTGTGCATTCAATATATAACGAACCCGTACGCACGTAACAATTTTTGGTGTCAGAAGTGGGGTTTGAATTCCATTCACGAGAGCAATGGAAGAACAATCGAGACAGCTTGTCACTACTTTTGCTGCATTCCAAGAAAAGATGGAAGGGGCCGTCAACTCCGTTAAAGAGGAGATGAAAGGTGGTCAAGAATCAGTTAAAGAGGAGATGAAAGCTGTTCAAGAAAAGATTGAAGCAGGTCAAGAGGAATGAAAAGAGAAATTACCAGCGTAATAGAAAATAAATTCGAGGCCATGGAAGGCAGAATCGACGCTGTTGAAAATAAAGTTGAACACATTGAAGAAAGAATTTCTGCTGTAAAAGAACAAATAGAAGGAAGAGTTTCTGCTGTGGAGCAACAAATTGATGACAAGATTTCTGCGGTTGCGAAAGAAGTTGATACTTTAAAGAAATTCGTAGCGACGGCAGGAAGCAATTCGGATAGTTTCAAATTTCTACCCATGAGTGCTCGCCCTTCTCTGAAGCTATCGACGTATGATGGGAAGACCTCCTGGCAAGTGTATAAGACACAATTTTCTATAGTTGCGGAAGCAAATGGATGGGATTCCCAAGCTAAGGCCTGTCACCTTGCGGCTTCTTTGAGAGCAGACGCAGCGGACATCCTTCAAACTCTTCCCGAAAACAAAAGGCTAGATTTCGAAGCTCTGTCCGGTGCTTTAGAGCTGCGTTTTGGAGAGAAGTGTTTAAAAGATTACAGCAGGCTGCAGTTAAAATCCCGTCAACAGAAGCCTACGGAAACACTCCAGGAGCTCGCCACGGATGTTGAAAGGCTGTCCCACCTCGCCTTTTCGGAGTGCCCGACAGAAACAAGAGAAATCCTGTCCCTGCAATACTTCATCGACGGCATCCGGGATCCTGAAATACAGAAAGCACTGCGAATGGCTGATGTGAAGGACTTAAAAAGTGCTCTGGTGTACGCCATGAAATTCGAGGCAGCACAGCAAGCCACTCGTAGAGACCGCCACCCAATCAGAGCTGCTCACATACAAGAACCAGTGGATCCAATGACTGCTCGCCTAGACGATTTAACCAGAAAGGTGAATGCTTTGACACGGAATACTGGTGACAAGAAACCGTTCGTAAAGTGCTGGAACTGCGGTGCTGAAGGGCACATTCGAAGAAACTGCAGAACACCCCAGGGCACGGATGTTAAGACCGCGCCTCTCAAGAAGGAGGGAAACTAATTCGTGGCCATCTCGCGGGGCGGAGGTTGCCAGATAATGAAAAGCCCCAGTTTAAAGCGCTTCAGATTTCTGCAGTGAGTGGCGGCAATAACGGAATTTTCATCATGGGACAAATCAATGGAATTCCTTGTAACATGACGATCGACACGGGAGCCAATGTTACCATCATTCGAAAAGATTTGGCTCAACAACTCGAAGGTAAACTTATCTGGACGCCGCCCTGCGTTACCCTCCAGACTGTGTCCGGCGAGAAGATCAATATAGAAGGGAAATTAAACGTTAACATCACCTTTGGAAGTGCCGCTTACCATCACACGGCATATGTAGCAGAAATTACAGACCCTTGCATACTCGGATTGGACTTTTTAAGGAAATACAATTTTTCCTTGGACTTTAAAAATAACGAACTGCATTCTGCCTCTGAGGACATAACTTTATTCGGGATTAATGATGAAGGAGTGAAATCTATCCACAAAATCATAGCTCAAGACGATATCACAATACCGGCAAGAACAGAAATTTTACTTCCTGGATCCATAGCCGAAAATAGAAATTTCCGCTACGGCGTCATGGAATATCCCAAGAATTGTAATAGCCCTAAAGGAGTATTAATAGCCTCAGCACTCGTCGACCTATCGGGGACCGTTATCCCGGTGAGAGTTGCCAATGTAACTGATAAGGCGAGAGTTATTAAGAAAGGTGAAGTGGTTGCAGAATGTACTCCAGTAACCAGCGTTGAAAGAAAAAGTAACATCTCAAAAACCGTGTCTTCAGACAACATTATATCGGAGTTATTGCAGAATGCGCAATTAAACGATGAGGAAAAGAATGTTGCCGAGCGTGTCATTAAAGATCTTCAAGATGTTTTCTCCCGCTCGTCTTCTGACGTGGGTCGAACCAGTTTAACTCAGCATAGAATCGATACTGGTGATCATCCACCAATCAAGCAACATCCAAGACGTCTGCCGATTTCGAAACAGGAAGAGGTGCGAACACTTTTAACGGACATGCAAGAAAGCAATGTCATCGAGCCTTCAGCAAGTCCCTGGGCATCTCCCATCGTCCTGGTGAAGAAGAAAGACGGGTCAACTAGATTTTGCGTTGATTATCGCCGGTTGAATGAGGTTACGAAGAAAGACAGTTACCCTCTTCCTAGAATTGACGACATTCTGGATACTCTTTCTGGGAGCAAGTGGTTCTCGACACTTGATTTAAAGAGTGGATATTGGCAGGTAGAAATACACCCTGATGACAGAGAAAAGACGGCATTTACTACAGGACAAGGACTTTGGCAGTTCAAGGTGATGCCGTTTGGACTATGTAATGCGCCGGCTACAATACTTTAAAAATATGAAATGTATTTCTTTAAATATAAAGCACAAAATTAAAGATAATTTCCAAACATTTTATGCGAAGTATATAGTAGTCTTTCATTTTATACTCGCATTACTTTTAATCAATTACTGAAAATGTCTTGAAATCCTGACGAAAGGTTTCAGAAAAATTATGCTTTCAAGCATGCAAATAACAGGTTTGAGAAATCTTGGGGCCAGCGGTCACAATCAGCCTTTGTTTTACAAAGGCATACTGCCATAACCCCTGGTGTGATAGTGTGGGGCCTATTTCTTATGACAGCAGGTCATATGTAGTCATCATCCGTACATCTTTAGCAGCTAAACGATCAGGTCACATACCGCTCCGATATCTCTGGACTGTCTCCGTGCAGTTGATTCTCTTCTTTGGCCAGCAAAGTCACCAGACCTTTCACCAATCGAGCATGTCTGGAATATGGTAGGCCGTCAGACTCGGGCACCACAAAATATCGCAGATCTGGAGCGACAGCTGATGAATGCCTGGTAGAATGTGTCGCGGGATGACATTCGGAACCTCTACCACTCCTTGCCTCGACGAATTCAAGCATGCATTGCCCCCAGGGGCAGTTAGACCAACTACTAATTTGAAAACGCAATGGGTGACTGTAAACCGTGAACAGGTACTATGACCTTAATTTTTTAATAATTTTATTATCTGTGTATGAGCTATACACGTATTCAATTTCATCAAAAACAACCACTTCCTTCATGGTGCTTCAATTTTTTTTGCAAACAAACAAAACAAAAATTGTATAAACGAACAATTTGAATGTTTAAATAGCCTAAGCCAAGTGGTCTCAAGCTCAAATTGCGTGAAGATAGAATATGTGAACTGAGAATAGGTAACGGCAAGCCTCTTTTTTTAGAAAAGAAAAGTTTTATTAACAAAATAAAAAGTATTTTAAATAAATTTTAAATTTCGATTGCTAAATATTTATGAAAACATACATAAATAATAGATACAGTGCAGATGAAAAGTATTCAAATTATGTTGAATTTCTATATATTTAAAGCTAGTACCTCCAACAATTTATTTTTTGGTTATACTTTGAATTCAAATGTACTGAGAGCTAACTATTAAATTTTCAGACTGACATTTATTTCGAATAATTTTAATATGTTAGTTAATCCTTAAATAACTTTAATTTAAACTAAAAAAAATTATGGAGCTTTTTAAGTTTTTAAAGAATATTTTGTTAATGGGATAAAAACTGAGAGTAAATTATGACAACCTTTTCTCTATCTTAGTTATTAAATTTTTCTTCGAAGCATCAATAAAAATGCATATGCTTGTATGTAAATAATTATAAACTTCTTAATGTCTTATTACAGCCTGTCACTTGATATCCTTTACATTCTAATAAAGTTTGTAGCTTTGGAAAAAGTTACTAGAAATTACCTTCATCACGAATTAAAGACGCTCATCAGTCAATCGGGTTCTTATTAATTTTCAACTGTGAAACAAAGCTGTTCAGATATAAATATATTCCTAAACAACGCGGTTGTTCTTAGTGCAAAAATTCGTAATTCAACTTTTTTTTTCTGCAGATGTGAATAAAATTCAATAAAGTATATGATTGCAAAATCTTTGAATAAGATTTACATCACATTGTAAACTGATTAGCTCTATTTATAGATTTTGTGATGCGAGATTCATGTTCCTTTTTACGGTAATGAAAATAATAAAATTCGGACTTCAAATAACTAAAATTTAAAAATTTCTTTTTAACACCATTTTTGCGATAAATATAGAACTTAAATTCATTCACAGGCCGTATATTATTTTTATTTCTTCAGTTGCTGCATGCGGCCCGCGGGCCGACTGTTTGAGACCATTCGACCATTGAGTTGTTTTTTTTTTCTTAGAAGCTATGCTCTTTTATTGGTTTAATTCTGTTAGCCAGTTTCTTTCCAATCTTATTCTCCGTTATAATTCACGCTAAAAATTAGTATGGTGGCTTCAATTTATTGCCGTTGTACATATGCGTAATTTTGTCGGTATGTCTTTAATATTTTTACCTGATATTTATGTTACCTTAATATGAGTTACTCTTATCAGTCTCCGTATTTTATGCTTCATTTCATAATTTAAGCATTTAACGTAAGCTTATTTTTATTTTTATAAAATGTTAATTAGAGTACTTTACTACTACATTCAAACAGTTTATTAATTTTTTAAGCAAATTTAGAAGCCATTTGTGTGATAAAAACCTTTGTGTTAATAAACTTCTAAATGGGGATTTACCATTTAATCAGCAAGATTAATTTGGCTTTTAAAGCATTGTAAAAAACGTGTGATATCTGGTACTCTCATATTAATGCCATCAACTTTGCGTAGGGTGTTAATTTTTTGACAGGAAAAATATGATGATTTATAATTGCAAAAAATTATTTTTATTTATATCAAACACATACACACAGATATATATATATATATATACATTGACCAGCCAAAACGTTCTGACCATCCCCATATTTTTCAATGAACTCATCTGGATGATGTGGAGGGCATGTGACTAAGTGAGAATGATATTTAACTGCTGCTGGAAAAGTTACGGAATCATTCTTGCACTTACTTTTGCGAGTTTTGACCGCGTCTGGCATGAGGGGCTTATTTATAAACTAATAAATTTCAACTTCAGTAGAGAGTTGGTGCATCTCATCTACTCATTTATCAGAGAAAGAACCTTCTATGTTTCCGTAGGCAGCTACACTTCAGGACATCAAAGGCTGGGCGCTGGAGTCCCCCAGGGTTCTATCTTAGGCCCGCTTCTCTATATCATATATGTGGCTGATTTCCCAAAAGATGGAATTACTACGAACCATTACCTCGGATGTTATGCGGATGACACCGCTATAGCAACTAGATCTATAAGCCCTGACTATGCAGTGAAAAAATTACAGCTACTCATGCCTGCAATAGAAAAATGGTGTGAAAAATGGAGAATATCCATTAACGCGGCAAAGTCCAAGCTTCTCATCGTTAGACGAACACGAACTAGGAAGCCAATCACGGAGAGATTGATTCTTTTTGGTACAGTGGTACCCGTCGTGAAGCATGCAACCTACTTAGGAGTTATCATAAATGAGAAACTCACATGGAAACAACATGTTAACAGTGTGAAAGGGAAAGCAATCGCTGCCTTAACTAGTCTGGTACCACTAATCGGCTCTAAATCAAATTTAGAACTTGCCAAGAAAAGGCACATTTATATCGCAATCATTAGACCAATCCTGACTTATGCCTCTCCAGCTTGGGCCACCTATATTAGGAAGGATATAGAAAAATTACAAATACTGCAAAACAAGGCCTTGCGACTTATTACGAACGCTCATTTCTACGTCAAGAATGAAACTCTGCATAAGGATCTCAGGATTGAATACCTGAATGGATATTTACACAGACTAAATAGAAATTTCTTTAAAAAGGCACTAAGATGTGAACACTTAAATAAATTCTCAGTTTTTGACTACGTAGCCCTTGAAGAATACTACAATTTAAGACCTCTTGCGGCACATCTGACTAGAAACCTAAACTTCCCGACATAATAATTGAACTTTGCAGTTATTGCTGCAGTGTATATATGTAAATATTAACTTCATCTATTACTGTATAGGTATGTTCTAAAATTTATTGAATTTGCAGTGTTTCATGTACTCTTATTTGTTATTCATTATTATTGTTTATGTGTTCCTTATATTTTGATTTATTGTATTTTACTATGTACTCATAGCACTTGCTCATGAATTATGACTTGTCAGGATATCCTCTCCCTCGTTGGTCTTGGTTCCTTGCATTGCGGTGTCTGGCACCCCTGTTCTTTTCTCTTCTTTCTTCTCTCTTGCTTCAGTTATCTTGCTTACTTTTCAGGAAAAATACATTAGGAGCACTTTGTTGCATATTTCAGTGAGCCGGATACACCGCATCTTATGTGGTATCCCGGCGATAGATTTCCAGACTACACTAGACTTTTGAGAGTGATGGGAAAGGCTGATTATTTAAGTGAATTTGATAGAGGTTACATTGTATGGCACAAACACTCGAAACGAGCATCTCCGAAACTGCACGACTAGTATGTTGTTCACGATATGACATTGTTAGTATCAATGCAAAGTGGATAAATGACCATGAAACCAGACGTAGACTCAAAGTTGTTTGATGCCCATGGGTTATCAAAGAAAATGGACGTCGCAAGGATTTTCACTGATGCTTAATATTTCACTGACACCGATATTTCACGGACGACATAATACATCACTTAACACTGCTAACACTTACATGGAACATTAATGATTCTCAGAATTTTAACAAAATAAATTACTGTTGAAGAACTTTCGCTGATTACTAGAATTTTGCTAACAATATTTCATTGATGACACTTTGAATTACCTAATGTGAATTTCGCTTGAACTGAACTATTAATACACTAAACTTGATCACAAATTATTAGCTGATGAAGGAACTCACAATTGAACAACGCTTAGCACTGTACACTCTGTAGTAGGTTGAATTAGTACATATTTAAACTTATAATTAGTAGGTTGAATTAATACTAATTCAACTTGACTTGACTTGAATTAATACTAATTCAACTTACTAATTATAATATAAGTTATATGTACTAATTCAACCTACTACAGAGTGTAGGTTACAAATAGTCTCAAACACCACTAAACACTTAACGTCAATAGTGATGACGCTCTTTAATCTTGTCTTTCAATGCGTAGGAAGAAAAACGTCTGTAGTCTTCGGTGCTGTTCTTCCAAGGGGGAAAAAGAATGAGAATGACCGGTTGTTGCTATGGTTACCCCCCAAAACACTCTATCAAATTGCATGAGTTATTATGTTATTAAATCGAACTAAGAATACTTTTACATTCAGTGCAAAGAAAGTTACATAGGGATGTAGGAAATCTAATTCCGTACACGAGGATAGGAAAATAACGTACGTTGACTTAAAAGATTTGATATCTTCTTTTGTTTCAAAGGGAGAGAAAAAAAACTGGACTACACAGCCACATCCATTATCTCTTACTAGCCATGATATGAGGAGCTGTTACAAGTTACTGCAACTTGATGATTGTGTTACGGAGGGCATCTCCTTTGCTGTATAGTCTGTAGTATCTGCAGAAAAGTGTGGCGGCCACCTTTTTCCCTGCTTTCATCCTTTTCACATACGAGGCATTCTTCAGCATGTAAGGTTGCTAGCACCATGCACATAACTCTCATGTTGGGCTTTCGTAACTCTCGTGTTTATTTTGGCACTACGGGGACCTGTAGTAGGCCCATATCTGTTACGTATTCGTTTGGACGGTGTTAGAAGAATCCTTTTGCGGAATTTCATGCTGGAACTATTGGATGGCCAACAGTTCCTGCAGTCGCTGCGCCAAGATACGATGATATGTTATTCCAGCATGATGGGAATCCAGTCCATTTCTGTGGTCAGGAACAATGAGGAAGATTTCAATGCAATACTGGGACAACGTTCGATCGGGCATGGTAGTCTGTTTCAATGGTCTTCGCGATCGCAAGGCCTATTATCCTTGGATTATTTTTCTGAGATCCTGTGAAACGTCTGATGCACGATACACCCATAGACAGTGAGAAGGATCTTCTCATTTGCATTAGCATAGCTGCTACGACCGTTCAAGAAACAGCGAAGTATTTCATAACGTCTGTGATTCCACACTTGCGGATGTCAGGTTTGTGTTGCAGTTATTGCATACAACTTCGAGCAAATTCTGTGACCTTTCTTAACATCGCAATGGTTACATATTCATAAATAAAATAACATTCTTCACTACTGAATTATTCTTTCATTTCTCGTGTTCTTTCACACTTACATATGACGATGACGTTTCCTGCACTGTTGTCTGATCCAGATTCGTCTTTGAGTAACGTGTTCCTCCCAGAGGTATGTCTAAGTGGTAGCGAATCTTCCGAAAATTATTAGCTATGTATTTTATGTTTTAATTTAGTAATTAATCTTAAAATTAATCAATGATTCTACCTACAAGTGGTATTTTGTTTCTTCTCTAATGATGGAAACTTCATCTTGACTGCTTTGAGAACAGATTCGGAACAACTGTTATTCACTGAACCGATTTTGGAGCGGAATATTATATACATCCTGTGGAAATGTTACCATAATTACCACCTGTGTATGCAAATCTAGCAAGAGCACATTTCAATAAATATGCGCTTGTGTGCTAGAAATTCGATAAACAAAAAATATGGCGATATTTCTCTAAAAATCGTTAGAACATGGAATATGACAAAAAGAATGCGCACAAAAATTTCAGCTTTGCTTGTTAAAATGAGGACTTGTTTTGAGTACGGTTTGCAGAATCAGGTGCATTTTGAAACGTTGGTGGTGATTTCTATTAATGGGTTGTGTTAATACGTAAAAACCGAAAATTTTATTAAGGATTAAATTTCTTCAGATTTTGGCGTTGAGAAAAATAATATGCTAAACGAAATGCAATGATTCTAAATGAAGCGCTTATTTCTATGCAAATATATTCAGACATATTTTGTAAGACTATTTTGGTTTCTTCCATTACGGCCAAGTACTTTCGAGCTATCTGCCTGCGTGGAGAGCTTTCTAATAGAAAATAGCTTGTATCCACATTGCACATGGGGAAAACCACGAAATAGCCCACGCAGTCAGCCCATTCACCTTTAATCGAATCTAGGTCAAACCTAGGTAGTTTGGCCTAGTAAGATGTTTAACGATTTTACTTCTCTGCCGCTGGTGGGCCCAATTTGTAAGAATAATTGCATTATCAATATCAATAAGATCATTCGAGCTGTAAACCGTAATTACCGATTGCAGTAATTATTTTTTCTCACAGTTTAAATTCCATAGCCATTAAAATTATAAACTGTTCTAACTTAATTCACTATGCTTCTAAATACTACTCCGTGTTTTAATCAGAGAGACATCAGGAAATTTGATCACATTTTCCATTTGGCATAGACCAGTTAGTTCACATATAAAGCTCTTCATCTCGTATTTCAGATGTCGTCTACCAATTAAAGCTCGCTTATCCATCCGACAAATAGCGGCTATTCAAATGTTATTAAGAACTTGATATAAATGGCATGAGGTATTTACTTTCGCACTAAAACTCAGTTTGGAGATCTGTTTTACATGTTTTGTGTTTTAGCATGAACAAGTAATTAGAGTTTACTATGTCCTTAATGAAGTTTGAAAGCTGATAGAAATTACTATTACTTTAAACAAATATACGTTGTTTCCTTTTGAAGATGCAGTAAAAGTTGCCTATCATATTAAGAAAATGTATTAATGCAGAGCGTAAGTAGAGCGTTATCTCACTTTCTATAGATATCCGAAAATTTGCATCTAAATAATATTTAACAATCTTAAAGTAATGTTTCAAAGCATATTAAATGCAACTTGTTACGTCGGATTTCTTTCATTTAAATTAATTCTAATTTGTTGAATATAGTAATATAAATAATACGAATCAGCAGAAGTTGCAAAAATGTGCAGAGCTAAATCGAAAGTCTGAATAGAATCTGCTTCTTCAGCTGCAGAAGTGAAAATGATGAGGAACACTATACTCAAGCGATTGTAGTAGCCAGGGGAAAAGCTCTTGTCGCTATATAGTATTAACAAAAAGTTAAAAGAACTATGAAATATTTTCATTAAAAGTTGGATGTAAAGACTTATCAGAATGTAAATCAGTAAATAAAACTTATAAGGTATTTTCTCCCTCATTTATGCGCGCCCTCGTGATGTGACTGGAAGCACATACGGCGAGTAATCGGAAGGTCCGAAGTTGGAATCCCGGCGAGGGCACTACACTTTTTTCGTTTCCTGCATCGATAAACTTAATGATTCTACAAATGGCGCAAGAACTAAAAAGCTGGTGGACGATAATTCATCACCACCAGAAACTGGATCGATTGAATTTCCTCGTCCCTTGTAGCACTTTAAAAAGGGTAAAATCTAAGATATTTTCTCTCTCCTTTCCGCGTGCCTTCCTGGTGTGACTGGAGGTACGGCTGGCGCGTAATCGGGAGCTCCGAAGTTCGTATCCCAGAGAAGACACTGCACGTTTATTCACGTTTCCTGCATCGATAAACCTAATCATAAACCTTTGATTCTTCAAAAAAGAATTTTATGAATGTGAAACGCTTCTAGAAAATTAAATTCGCCAACGAAAGATATTTTCATATAATTTTTGAGGCAGAACAGTAAAAGATGAGATTGTTTTTTACCAGCAGTGTTAGACATTAGAGGATTCATGCATTTCTTAATATGTGTCTTATACTCCTTAGAGAGAAATTTCAAGGCTGCCTTAGTTTGACAAATATGCATTAAGCCACACTGACAAGATATACTATATACACCCCAGAAGCTAATAGGTTTTAAATACTAAATGCAGTATATATGAAAAACGAACCCATAATCTGAAATTCTCTATTTGCATTTTAATATTATATAGCGTATATCAGTAGAACAGCGACAAACTTCCAGGAGAGATAGAGTACACCTATATGATGAGAAATCACATAGCAATGCATGGTCGGAAACGCTTTCCTGGCGCGGTAGTGATGACACAAAACGCAAAAAAGAAAGGGCACAAACAGTGAGACAAAATGTGTTTTACTATGTTTAGTACAGCAGAAACCAACAAGTAAGAACAAAAACAAACAAAGATCATCATTAAAGAAGGTGTTCGAAATTACGACGACGAACCGTGATGCAGGCTTCGCTTCTCCGGCGCATGTAAGATCTGCATCACGAATGAAAAATCACATGGAAGATGCATGACGTACGATTCTTGTATCACAGTCAGAGTCGTAATTTCGAACACCTTCCTTGATGACGATCGTTGCCTCTTTATGTCGCTTTTAATTTTTGTTTTTGTTGTACTCCGAATAATAAACATGTTTTCTCCCCCCGTTAGTGTCCTTTCTTTCTTGATTTTTATATCGTCACTACCGCGCAAGTAAAACGTTTCCGACTATGCATTGCAATGTGATTTCCCATTGTTTAGGTGTACTCTATTTGTCCTTAAAGTGTGCCACCGCTGTACTGATTCGCATTGCGTACAAAATTAAAGTAAATTTATTCAAAATAGAATAAAATTATAACAAAATATTAAGTAATACTAAATTATCCAAACGAAAGCATTGGACCACTCCCTGTAGAAAATAAAATAAAATTCAGAATTTAATTATTAATATTTTGTAATATTATTTCTTACATATATTGCTCCTTTAAGTCAAGTAACCATTGATCCAATCAGATTTGGGTCAAATCTCTGACAGTTTTATTCCATATAATTGGAAGGTATACATGCAATTTAATTTTTAATTTTTAAGAACTTTAATTTAAGGGAGTCTTCAACTCCTCTCATAAAGGTTCAACGAAGTTCAAGAATGGAGACTAAAGTGAAATTTCTAGAAATTTAGGAATATTATATAAAAGGCCATAATCAGGTAATCGGAGCCTTTTGCATTTGATAAGGTATCTCGACAAATGGACCGGATTTAATATGCCCACAAAAATGTTTTATATTTACTTTTCTTAGAAAAGGGAAAGTATTTTCTCATACCTAAAGAGACAAATTTTCCGATTTAAGAAAGTTCAGCTTAATTTGACCTGGCAAGACTAATATTTTATCTCACTGTCTGTTCAGGTCGAAGCTTCGTTGCAAGTTAGTCCACTTGGAACGCTACCCCAAAAAAACAGCTTGTTTTGTTTATCAAAGCTCATCATAAGAATGGTGAACGTTATGCACAGATTGTCAGGAAACTTTGTGCAATCTTTTGATGTGGAATGCACATAAAGGAATAACAAATCGAGATTGATAAAAAACATTTGAAGACACAGATTCGACAGCAAAGTTTAAATCACCATGCTCTCGATCCAGCCGCCGGTTTATGGAACATATCGGTACTTTCCATGATAGTGGTGACTGTAAGTTCCAACGCTTCCAAACTTATAAAAGAAAATTGAACGTGTCGTTAGTTATCTCGATACGTGAGAAAGATACAGTTACGAATTTCATCGAGAGAGTATATTGCTGTAATATGTCAAGGAGAATATATGCCAGATATGAATTTTCATTCTTAAATTAGAACATTTACCTGCTGTAAGTATATAAATATTTCTCATTTTCTAAAAATAAAGTATTTTACTGGGCATATGAATCCGGCGCTTTTGTTGGAATAAGCTTCACTGTTGGAAAAAAAAAGTCGTCCTTTATTTCTGACGTTTCATTTCCAATATTTCAATTAAATACGTATACATATTGATACATAATTCCGATGATAAAATCCAATGTACCCACCCTAGTTGCTGACATATATCAGTAAGCATTTCGAGAATCCTTTCCGTAATTATCAGTAGCACAAAGTTTGCTTGATCAAACTTCGATGTGAATTTTCATCAAAGAGTTTTCTTTATGTCCTTGGTAAATTAATTCGAATTCTGATTCGTCACTGAAAGCAATACCATTCCATAAGTACTCATTTTTATTAATAAATGTTTTTGCAAAATCGAATGTTTTCCGGTTACTGTTCGTAATACGAAGCAATCCATTCTCTGGATCCATAGTTTCGTAGTGTTCAAAGCAAAGTTTCAATACTTAAATTATTACCAAAAGACGCAACAACTTTCTAAGACATTTCTCTGCTTAGTTCAGCAGTGTTTGTCCAGCAGCTTGCCTTTGTTTACGAACAGTCAATTTGATCTCCCAGTTTGGTTTATTCTTTAGTTTCTTGCTAATATCTTTCCAATACTCATTGTACCGTTAAACGAGGAATTGCAGGCATTATAAAAATTTTCTTTGTGATATTTTTTTCATGTCGTAATCTCTCACGTTTCTGCCATTTTGAAACTCAAAATAGACATTTTTCTAAATTTAATTTTATATATACAGTGCAGATCATTTTTGATTACCTATTTTGAACATAAAAGGTTCAGTCATAGAGACATTATGTCAAATGTTTATATCATCGTTTTTGCCATATACACTATTTATACATGGCGAATACACTGTATTACAGAGCTTTGAGAGCATCTGGAACAGGTATTTGTGAAATATCATGTTTGCCAAATTGATCATTTTTGAAAATTTTTGCAAATGAAGAGCTAGCTGCTCTGTGCGGAAGAAAGACCTCTGCAAACAGATTTGTGGCTTGGACTATCAGTGGCCATGGAGAGCTGATCCTCCAAACTAAGAGTCCCAGACTTCTTTCCTTAGGCACACTTGAAAACTAAGATGTTTACAGCCAGAATAGGAAGTGTGGAAGAGTTAAAAGAAAGAATCGCGGAGGAAATTACGCGCATATTCTTTCGCAGTGTCATGTAGTGTTCGTAATTATCTTGTGCAGTGCACTGAGTCAATTAGAGTTATCTTTTTATTAAAGTTGTCCAGCTTTTAATTTTGTTGTTTTATTTTCCATTTATACGCTTAACTTCTTTTACCTCTGTTGCATTGCTTCTTAGTCTTTGTATATTCTGGTATATTACGTTTGCTTTTTTTTTTGTTGATTCAGTTTACTGTAATGGTGGCATTAATGTAATGTCTAGCATTAGTAGTATAGTGGATCTTGCGCCAATAAACCGCAACCAACCAGTGCATTGTTAAACAAGGTGGTCATTTAATAAAGATAATATTTCACAAATAACTGTAACAAATGCACACAAAGTACAGCAGTAAAATTTATGTGGTATGTATGCAAACAGACAAGTGTAGCAAAAACGGGGGTATAAAATATGAGGATTTTCATTGTCTCTAGAGCCGAGTATATTACTTCTACAACGGATAATTGAAAATCCTCCATCTTCTATGATTTAGCTAAATGAATACGAAACTTGGAGTTTGTGTATTGACAATAGCGTATGACTACTAAATCCAGAAATTAGCATTCACAGTGTGGGCGAGCCGAAATCTTTTGTGTTTACTAATGAAGTTACTTTCAAAATTTATTACTACCACTTTCTAGAATTCTTAATTATATTTTTTGTGTATAATATTAAAGCGCATGTAGCAAATTTCATACATTACTTTTTAAGCTTTTACTGCATTTAAAGTTTTAAGTCGTTTAAATCTACGTGTCTTTTTAGATAGCCGAGTATATTGTGACCCATTATAACTGTAAATGGATGGAAGAAATATTACGCTACAGTACAAAGTACGACATTTGAACTCAGAAGGGAATTAAAATGGAAATTGTCAAAACTTACTTATGTGGATTTTTTATTACTATGTTAACTCTCACTGAACTTAAATTCTTTGAAATTAATCCTTTGCTTTTAATGACTATAACTTTCAGCCCGTCACTAAAAGAATTTACATTCGAATCATCAGTGCGGTTGATTCTTAGTTCTGGCTGCAGAAGTATCATACGATTTATTCCAAGCAGTCTGATTGGAGCCTTTTACACCAGTGTTTTTAGTTTTAGGGAAATAGTTTTTGCTGGACTCACTTCTCAGACAATCTAGTAAAATAAACACACATTTGTATCTTTCACAATCAATTCTTTTCTTTGTTAAATAAATGCAGAAGTAGCCAGAAGTAGTACATATCACAGCAATGTTTTCTGAAATTTTACCTTTGCTATTTTAAATAACCCTTCTTAAATATATGATTTTATGTTCTATAGCCTGTAGAGTATTTTATGCTAACTAACCCATTATCTGTTTTGTTGAACTATTATATTACTTCCGTTTTTCATTACTTCTCATCAGGATGTAAATGAGGTACGTGTATTTAAGAATAGATTTCTTGAAAATTAGACAGAGAGGTTTGGCAACGATGATGATCATAATACTATTTCCTCCTCTACCTCTCAGACCTGCATCAACGTTTTTTATCCGAATTACCCGTGCATTTATTTAGAACTTCAGCCAACTCTTGTTATGTTTTTTTTATTATTATTATAAATATTCCTCAACAAAACTACTTTAAATTTTAAGTTAACATTTACGTTACCTGAAATCTAGAATGTAGATTAATTTGTAAGCACAATCATTGCAGCTATTAGGTTTAAAAGTTTTAAATAAAATGGTTGTTTATATCTTCTTCTTATTCAGTTGTTATTTCCATAGACAGGGCAATATCTCGACTAAGAGTCTTAACAGGATTCGAGAAATTAAATTGTAGTTATCTCAGGAGACTGCGCAGTATGTAGTTGCTTGCTCATGTCACCATCTATTAGCACCGACGTAAGCAGCGAACGAGGGTTACAGCCGAAAACATAGCGGCCAAAACATCGCGGCCGAAATCGTCGAGGAGAAAACAACGCAAGGCGAAAACGTAGTAGTACTAAACATCGTGGGAGAAAATAAAGCAAAGAGAAAACATCGTAGTTCTAAAACCTCGTGTTGCAAAATATCGTCGTCGAAAAAAAGCAGTCCAAAAACTTCGCAGTTTAAAAACATCGTCGTCGAAAATATCGTGGTAAAAAATAAAGTACCTGCAAATCATCGTATGACGATAACATTGCAGACATGCGTTTTTCAGGCTTTAATAATTGTTAATGAATATTCGCATAATGATTTATGAGAGCAAAGTAGAAAGAAGAAGAATTTTTAATATCATATTTTTATTAAATAATAAATGTTTAAAAAACAAGAAATTTAAACAAAACAAGAAATAATTTTCACTATAAGAGTATCAGATTAACAAAACTGAAGAAAATAATCTCATAATTAACTTAGCAATTTTTTTATAGATAAGTTCATGCAGTTACTTATCTTTCTTTTTCTATTATTTTTTAGATTATACTTTTCATGAAAATTACCAGTAAAACTTTATAAAAAAATAATTTATTAATGACCTTTGTTAGTCAACTATGTCAGTTTAAAATTAAGTATTTTAAGTTGCGTTAATTGTCTATACTTAAGTTTCAATTTTACATTTTCAGCAAATATTTATTAGTTAATAAAAAATATGAAAGGAAAAATTATCCTCTTTTCCATCTTGCGCTCACAAATCATTATGCGAGTTTTTACAATTATTATACAATCATTAAATTTTACTATTACTAAAGCCTGAAAAACACATGTCTGCGATGTTATCGTCCTGCGATGATTTGTAGGTACTTTATTTTTTACCACGATATTTTCGACGGCGATGCTTTTAAACTGCGAAGTTTTTGAACCCCTTTGTTTTCGATGACGACGTTTTGTACCACGATGTTTTAGAACTGCAATGTTTTCTCTTTGCTTTATTTTCTTCCACGATGTTTTCTACCACGGAGTTTTCGCCTCTCGTTGTTTTCTCCGCGACGTTTTTGTCCGCGATGTTTTTGCCGTGATGTTATCGGCGAACACCGCGAACGAGTTTCGTCTAACCTTGAAGATTATAAGGACTATGGTATTTGATATTCGCGGCAGTCGAGAACCATATGGTTAACACAAAAGCTCTTTCTTGTGGAAGATTCTGATATTTGAACTATTACTTCGCAGTGTATTCATTGGCTTCATAGGAATTATTTCGCATCATAGAAATTATTTTACATCATAGAAACCATTTATTTCGCATCAAAGAATTTAATACAAAAGTTTTGGGAAAACGTTTAGTAGAAATTTTTATATCCAGTTGCATTAATTAAATTTACACCGTGAAAACAAATGAGATAGCTTTTCCATGGAAACTGAAAAACAAAACGTTCGTTAAGACGCTTACTGCACCATTAATATGATTACTGCAATAGTTCATATTGAATGATTAATAATAGAACAAGCAACGATTCTCTAGAAATAGAAATAAAACTTACTTCATGACAGACATGTGAATTAAATTCGAAATAAATGCGAATCATATAAGCTGTGGTCATTACAATTAAGCAATAAAGTCTTGTAAATTTTTAAAAAATTATTGTAATTTTTATTACGTTTTAAAATCCTATTTATAATTCTTCCGTATACTTTATCTCTCGAGCTGCGGTACTTCTCTACTAAATAAAAGAATGTTGCTTCGAAAATAGAAACCTTTTATACTTCAACACAGACTACTTACTTTAATCGTCTATTACATTTTAAGTAGGTGAAGAGCTTTGTACGGCTTTTTGAAAACTTTTAACAACCCACTCAACACGCCATTCAGTCTTTGAAGGAAGCTGAGAACGGAACTTACTCGCGCCTAAGTTAGCACTTTAAAGAATTAATGAGATATAATTAAATGGAGGCTTCAGTAAATCTGGGTGAGATAAGATCTCAAGAAAATGGACATCTTAAAGAAAGGAAAAGAGCTCTTAAACTATGTAGTAATTTCAAAGAAAGTCTGAATTCATTTCTAAGAAATTTATACTTAATGACTATTAACTTGCATTTTCGCAGAGCAGGGATAGAGTATCAGAAAAGTGTTTTCGTAGTTATCTCTTTAAGTGGATTCAATAAAATCTTGAATTATTTAGTAGCGAATAATGCAACCTCTAATGACAACGACAATGTTTTCTTCTTCTTGAGCATACTGCAGCTGTTACCATGAGCACTTAGTCATGTAATTGCAAACAAGCCGCCATAAAAGGCAGATACGAATAATTAACTAAATATTATTCATGTGTCCTATGCTAACTTTTGGATTTATCATAACATTGTATCTTTGCTACAGAGATTTTGCAATATTATATGAGTAGTTGCGATAAAACATACAGAGCCTATTGTTTTGTATAATAACAGAATTAGTAATGTTTAATAATAACGATGTGTGTATTTTAAAGAAGAATAAATATTTTTGACTGTTTAAAAAAGCGATCTTCGTATTTTGATAATGCTCCAATTAAGAATATATGTAGTATTTCAATAATATTTAAGATGTTGTTGTAATTTTATGTAAGACTCTAAAGGCATGCATACAAAAATATTATGCAGGATGTGTACATATGTAAGATATAAGAAAATACGATATCTGCTTTAAAAAATAATTGGCGATCTCAAAATTAACATTCTAAGCATGGTAATCTTCCCCTAAATGCATCTGTTCTCCGGAATTCAATGTTTTTCTACGTTACGCAACGCTGCTTGAAAAGTACAAACCAAAACTAGTACTAACCAATCATAGCTTGTCTCTAGAATTGCACCTACTCTAGTATAAATACGCTGGCGAGCTATCAGCTTCCTCTATTATGGAGGCATCCCGGCAATAACGGTACCGACCGACCAACCGACTTTTCCTAGCTTCTGCCTTGATAACAGATCTTCGCTTTCCTTCCCCGTCTAAAAGGATGTCGCCCCTCTTAGCCGATGTATATGAGAAATTATTGAAATTGTTTACAATGAAAAGGTATACTGTCTACGAAGAATGATTTCTAATGTGTCTAGAAATAAAAATGGTAATTAGATGAACTTGGATCGTTTCAACATCTTCCATCTTTCTACTCGACTATTGAAAGCTGTTAAAAGTACCGGTTTTAACTGCGCATCACAAAATCCATCCTCGGCTACGACGACTGCAAGCTGATTTCCTCCTTCTATGCTTCCACAGAATTATTACATATATATATGAAATTGTAAAAACAAACTCGGAAGTAATAACCAGCAGGAACTTTGATGTCGTAGAATGCTGAGATGCCGATCCGTACTAAATGAGAAACTTGGCAGTAGAAGCAGATTTAATCTTCATTTTTTTTCAGTAAACATATTGCGGCCACAAACAACTTGGCACATTATTTGTGCCTGTTTCAAGAGGTTTACATTTTTGATAACTTTGCAGCAAGAAGAAAGCAGCAGACAGCAATCCAACTAGGCCGAATAGTAGCGAGCAAGTGCATTATGTTCAGGGTGAAATCTTAATTCAGACTGAGTTAGTTTTGTTTCTCAATGCATTTTGGATGGATAGTTAATACTTCTGTAAAATTATTATTGGTTGCTTGAGTTTTAGTTCCATTTGCATCATCAGAATTATGTAAGAGTCACATGATATGGATTAAACTAGGCATGATGCAGTGCATAGACAGGTTACTATTTTTAGAATTCAGAAGGGAAATTTACGTTGCTAATTTAATCTTTCACGTATTCTTTATTTTTCTTACATACTCCCCTTCAAGCAGAAAAAGGCGCAGCGACAGAGAAGCCTTTTTAAAGGAAAAGCGTTGAAGCAAATGAAGAGAAATAATTTGAAAAATACAGATCCTGGAATTTTGACCAAAATAATTACTTACATAATTGTAAAATATGAACTTATGTAATTTTTTTAAATGTTTTAGATAATATTCTAGATTCCTTTAAAAATTTTCAGTCCAAACGTTTTTGTATTCCGCAGCCACAAAATTGAATATCTTCTGGGTAGGCTTTGCAAAGCTTTGAAGACAATATCCCAGTTGAAAATATTTTGCACACATATTACTGACTATCCAATCAAATTGCATTGAGAACCAAAACTAACTCAGTCTGGAACGTGCACTTGTTCGCTACTCTTCGGCCTGGTTGGATTGCTGTCTGCTGCTTTTTTCTTGCTGCCAAGTTATCAAAAATATAAACCGCTTGAAATAGGCACAAATAATGTGTCAAGTTGTTTCTCGCCGAAATATGTTTACTGAAAATAAAATGAAATTTAATCTGCCTCGACAGCCAAATTCCTTATTCAGTGTGGATCGGCATCTCAGTATTCTACCACATCAAAAGTCCTGCTGGTCATATTACTTCTAAGTTTGTTTTTATTATTTCATATATGCATACATATTGTATATTGAGATTGTGTTGGCCTTTTAATAGTTTCGGAATTTACACTTAGTAATGTTTAGAAGGAGATTTCAGATCGCAAATTTTCATTTCCGAAAACTTTGTATGATCTTAGAATGATATTTTGGGCAATCTGTCGTTTTAATCTGTCGTGTAATCTTATACCTTTTTATTTATTCTTTTTAACCTTCGCATAATTAAGTATTCCAAAAAATTCACACTTATATAGTTTTTTTTTCTTTATTTGCTTAGACGGCTCATGTTTAGATTAATTCACAATGCATAATGAATTTAATTTTTATGTAGTTATTCATAATGAATTTCATATATTACCATGTAAGCACAATTTTCTCTTCTACAGTTTTAAAAAGTTAAAGAAGTGTATTGCACAGATAAACAGATCGAGACTTTGTATCGCATGCGGTCACCATTCGGGGTCAATGTTCACTGAATACGTGTTTCGCTCCTGGACGGCCAGAAATTTCGACTTCGTCTTATAAAAGTCTACGTTTTTTGTGATTTGTTTATTACTCCCGTCGTCACAGATCTTATATAAATACAGTTAGAAACATTCCTTGAAGTTTTTCATGAGAACAGTATATGTCATTTTTAAAAGGGGCTTATACTTTTCTTGGAAATATGGTCATAAATTATTATCGTTTTCTCTTTCGTTTTAGAGAATTAACAAAAAAAGAATTTTAATGGGTAGCTAATTTATAGCTAATTTAAACTAATAGTGAGTTTAGAGAAGTCCTAATTTTAATGAAGCCGATGCTTTAAAAGTTTGCACCAGAGACAGGTGTGATGTTTTTCACCTTGTTGAAAATTACATAAAAGTTTTTGTGGTTTAACATGCCCTCCATGTTTTTCCTAACTCTAGAGATGGCACAAACAATTTTCATTCAAATACTTATAAAAAACCTCTCAAGACACCAGGGTAGGCTACAAGCACAAGTAAAAATTCAATCACCGGTTCAAATAAAGTATTAAATCAGATCGCATAATTAAATGCAAATAATTAATTCCACAATTAGTCCACAATACGTTACCAAGATTCGTTTTAAAAGATCCGTGTTTTCCTTGAGGATCACATGGAGAACATAATACACCACTAAAATAAGCAAACATTTACAATTAAAACATCAAATATGCAAACATTTACAACTGAAACCCATTTATAAATTCGCGATCAATGTACACGTTTTGTTAAATGATGTGACTTGATACAAGTCCTTACATGAACATTATTTAAAAATCACTCGTAAATTATAAACCCGCATCTAAAACTAAATTTGAGAGACATACAAATTTCCCCCACAACAAATAATTTCACCTTCTGTATATTTAGTAATTACTTAAATTAAATTCCTCGATATAATATTCTGTATTCATTTAATGATACTTTCTTTTATGAAACACTAGCCGCTGCTCGGCCAGCCTTCGTCTGGCTTTTAAGTGTACCAGAAAAATGCTTAAAGAGAACACCAAACATTAAATTTGAAAACTGCACAGAATTTTACTCTGCAGAACAATTTTATCGAAAAAGAAACAAACAACAACGGAAAAAAAATTCAGTTAAAAATGCATTACATATAAAAAGCATACAACGAAATAAGCAATATCCCTTAATACAAATATTAATTATCCTAATAAATAAATTAACCAACTTCCCTTTGCAAAATCTTAAGAACTCAAATGGTATAAACAGATTAAGAACTTAAAC
>KK113249.1:219910-263704 GCA_000611955.2 Stegodyphus mimosarum
ATTTCTAAAAGAATGAAACTATTCAAAATGATGCGATTTCATCAAAAATCTATCAACAACAATAAGAATGAAAAATTGTCGCCAAAACCGTATTTTAAAATATGTGAGATGTGAGAAGTGTATTCGGAAGCTTCATTTAAAAAAATTTTTAAAAATACAAAATATTATTATTTTTCCCAAATTCTTTTTTTGAAAGGAGTCGGAAGGATTAAAGTTTAACGTGTCCAAAAATGATAGGAAAATAAACAGCACTTTTTTTTAAATGAGTTTTTTTTTTATTTTAAATTCCGCTGAAAAGGTGTTAAGCTCATCTTCCTAAATAAATTCGTATTTAATCGATTTATTGAAATACGAAATTTATTTTAAGTTCGTAAAATAGCTAAGTGTCTACGCTTCACGACGATGTAAAAATGAAATGTATAGAGTGAAAGCTCGCTTTTCTGTAGCCCATTATGTCTCAAAATGGCGCGATTTGGTCACAAAACATAAAATAAAAAAAATTCGAATTCGAATTTCGAAAAAATCGCTTCGAGGTGCACTGACTCTTGTGTAGATACACCTATGTACCAAATTTCGTGGCCCTGGGTCTATTAGCTTACTCGCAACACGAACGAAAGACACACACACAGACTCTTTGTTTTATTATATGTAGAGATTAAGGTTTTCTCTCAGCAATTATGTTAATTTAAGGCATAATTTATAACAATGAACATTCTAAAAATTCATTTTATCATTTATTAATTAAGTAACATTTCAGATTTTCATTTAACATTAAGACTGATAATTCCGCACAAACTAATCTTTCATATATCATAATAATTAAATAAGTAACAAGCAAAGGAATATAAATCGATCTCAGCTTCAGAAAGCAAAAGAGTCCATAAATGAAACTGAAAGTTCTCGTCGGAAATTCTGTTCGCCGATATCCTCGCTTTTTATCAGAACTATTTAAATAGGATCGAAGACATCTTGGATTGATCATTCAGTTCTCAAGAATAACAAAGGAGTATGGTAACTGAAATGATCGTCCTTGTTTTGCGGCATCCTAGTTGATGATACACAGAATAAATTCTCTCACCGAAAATTTTATAAGTCCAACTGTACCGTCCGCAAAAATATCAGGAAAACAGGGAGATTGAAACAATCATTCTTAAGATGTTTCCAAACTGGTCAGACAGAACCCTTCTCCCTTTGGTTTCTTCTTACAGTGTTATGTATTACATACTTAGCTATTTCAGTTGTGAATTAAAATGTCTTAATTGTAATGATTTAACTTAATTCTGTTATCAGACTTAAAGGTTAGTAATTTGTTTTTATTTTGTAGTTGATCTTAAATTTCTTTGCCTTGTTGAAAAGTAATTGTTGTCATTTAATTTTTTTTGACAGTTTTGGTTAACTCTGATTTTAAGTTGCTTGAGTAATTAATTTTTCTTTTTTCCTTTAGGTAGTTTGGTTAACTATTTAAATTTTTGTTTAGTTAATACTTATTCTTAACTTGTTTGCTTAGTGTTTAATATTTTGTTAAGTTGACCCTTAAGGTCAATTTTTTTTAAACTCTTTTAAAGTTTTTGCTTACACAAGTTGGTGTTAAAGTTTTAATTAAGTTTTGTAATGTGCCCCCTTTTCTGCTAAATTGGGATCCATATTTTCTGACTATGGTGGTCGTGTTTGGTGTTGTGGAAAACATAAAATTTTTCCTATGTGATTAATATATTTTAATTGGAGTAATTTTTATTTTCTGACTATGGTGGTCGTGTTTGGTGTTGTAGAAAACCTATGAAATTTTTCTATGTGATTATTATATTTTAATTGAAGTACTTTTCTTCGGTCTTGTATTAATAAGTATTTAAAAACAAAATCTTTAATTCTTTTCGAAAACATTTTTACATTGCCTTTTGGGAAATCCAGATTTATGACCTTGTTTTCGAGTTTCCTTCGCCCGCCAGACAGTGGTCTGGGAAAAATCTGTCATCAAGTGAGATTTCTGCACCCTGCTAGATAGGATACTTTTTACCTACAAATACGCTACGCCAAGGTTGAGGGGACGGGGTGATTCGCTTACTTGCAGGCTTTCACCATGCTGGATTGGGACCCCGAGACGAGGCTAGCTCCTGCTGACAGGTTGATGACCTTGGAAGATCGGGGATTATTCGCAAACTTACAGCATCCGAACTCCCTTGTTTCACCTTCCTGTGTGCATTCTTGACCCTGGGGTTGCAGTGCATTTGGCTTGTTTTGTACCATCTCGGATCGCCAAACGAGTATTTGGCGGAAAGAAGAATAAGGCTTGCAGCGATCTACGGAGGAGACGTTGGCAGACGGGAGAAGGAAAATTATACTGAAGGTGTCACGAGACCAGAAAACTGTCGCTTCGTCCCGAGTAGCTGTCTGCGTTATCAGAGAACGATGTCGGAAGAAATGGAGGAGAGAAGGCTCCTATGGAGGGCGACAAAAATGACAAAAAAATTTTGATAACTAACCTTTATTTTTTCTCTCCTTATAGAAAGCAATGACGAACCAAGAAAATTTTTTGTTGACATCTACTGCCTTGATTGTGTATCCACGTATCTTCATGTACCCTTACCATTGTCAAAAAACGGTATTAAAAATTTTATTTTATTTTTGTACCACACCACCATCACCCAAGTATAATTTTGTGCTAAATCAGTTTATCTCTAATAAATCATATATTTAATTTAACTTAACTTGTAATGTCTTCACTTTTAATTTAGAACCTGGACCCAATAGATTTAATTAAAACTTGAATGGGTTATCCAAATATAGTATTTTAAATTCTAACACAACGCTAACTTAATTCGTTCTGTTGGAGAATTTTCTGGTATTATTTACTGTTTTATTTGAACACACAAGTTTCACAGTCTAAATGTTGTTTTATCATGTATGTCACAAACTTTTACACCCATGCAGTATTTGTTATAGTCATGTGATTTAGAATTGCTATCCTAATTTTGACTTACATGTGTTATTGAATATTGAACTTTAAAACTTAAAACTTAAATTAGTAAAAAACTCCAACAACAGCTAGAAGTCCCATTTTCGGAGTTCTATACATCCTTTAGAGAAATCAATCATTTTCCCTCACCACTTTTAAATGACAATATATTAAATTCATTAAGAATTATTTCATAAATTTTAAATTCATTATACTCTGTAAATTAACATACAACAGTAATAAACGTTGTTCTTGTTAGCAGAATTTACTTAAGAAACTGAAAAAACTGTTATTATTCAGAACAAAAAGTGTAAATTTTGAAGAAGGGAGCAATGAGTTGAATTTTACCACTTTATAGTATCAGGCGAACAAATAATAATATTGCATTTTGAAAACTTAATTACCTATTTTTGTGATTTTATTTGAATACCTTTTAAACATTCGAGCATATATTTATGGTCTCAAATTCTGGTTTACCCAGTCTTTCATTTTAGTATTCACAGAAACGCTTTACAAACTAGAATCCCGTTTATCCAATTAAACGTTTAAGTGAAGTTAACAGATTATTGCAGAGTACTCTAATTCTATCCGCCTATGGACACAGAGGCTTTCTTGAAAGATTTGGAAAAGAAACATTTAATCGTATTAACGTTAGATAGGGTGTCTCAACAAAAGGGCTAGACTAAATATGCCGCCAAAAATACTTTATTTTTAGAAAATAAAAAATATTTTTGCATGCGCACAACACATAAATAGTCCGATTTAAGAATATTGAGTTTGATTTAACCGGGCAATATTAGTATTTTATCACTGCTACTTCATTTCGCAGCTTAGCCGACATAGAGCGGTACACAAAAGAAAAACATGTTTTGATTGTGAAGCCTCATTACAAGAATGGCAAGTGTTACGCACAAATTGTAAGGAAGCTTACAATCTTTGCACGGAAAAACGCACCTAATGAAACATTTCTCAGATTGATAAAGAAATTTGAAAACCCAGGTTGGACAGCAGATATTTAATCATCCCCTCTCGATCGAGCCGGTCTGTTGAATACATCGTTATTGCGCGTAATGGTGTTATTTCAAGTCTCAGAAAACCGATATTTATGAGAAGCAGTAAAAGTAATTAAAAAGGAAATGAAAAGTAATCACCTCGATAGGTGAAACGTGATTATGAATTTCATCAAAAGAGTGCATTGCTGCAAAGCACATTGTAAAAGACATATACCAGAACAGTTTCTCATTCTTAAATGCGAGTATTTACCTGCTGTAAGTATGTAAAAATATTTTCCATTTTTTAAAAATAAGGTATTTTGTTGGGCATATTAAACTGAACTTTCTTGTTGGGACACTCTAGGGGGGGAATAATGAAATCATTCCCTAAGTCAGTTTCGAATGAAGGCCTAGGTTTTCGCATGAAGGCCGAACAACTATTGTCAGCGGTCTTTTTCAGCAAGTCATCGCTGAGCTCTTAATTCAGAAAAGAAAAGCTATTTCAACTAACATATTTTTAATGAAGCTTGTAGGAATTATAGAGCTATTTCAACATTTATAAGGAAGAAATAAATACACATGTTTAAGCATAACATGTTTAAGCAAAAATGTACATTACGATATAAATACATTTACACCATTCAAAGCAAATACTTTTGTTTGACTTCTTTTCTCACAATTTTTGAAAGCGATTGAGTGATGCCACTATTTGATTAGCAATATATTGCAGTTGATGTAGTCACTAATAAAATATGAAATGTAAGTATGGAAATAAATATTATCTGCAATTTTCTAAGCGCATGAATTCCTATCTACCTTACAATTTGCATTTTCCCTCATCTAAGAAATTATTACCTTTTCTTTTCCTGCTTTTGTGGTAGCACGCCCGCCTTCAGTCAGAAGATCCAGTTCGAATCAGGGAGGGTACATAGCCGATTTGTCGCGTCTTTCACTCCGAGTAACTTAGTAATTCTACAGGGACTGTAGACTAAAACCTGTGATGTATGATAAATCTTCATCCTTCGGATTTGACCGATTGGATCTTGTTACTGTCTCCCAACTCGCTCTTTGAGTGAGACGATATAAAGAATTACTGCCTTTACTCGTGTGTGCTCTCATGTTTAAACTGGCAGCATGTAAAGCTGGCCATCGGAAGATCTAAAAAATTCAAATCCAGGAGAAAGCATAGCTAATTTTTTTCATGTTTCATATCCCAAAATATTTAATAGACTGTACAGCCATAGATTTAACTTGCAGCTCAATTCTTTGGAGTTCAACAAATTTCGGATAATAATGTATTTTACTATAAATTAGCACATTAAAACCTTATAATAAGAAAAACTATACAGTCCCCTAAGCTTTTTATTTGTTTTTATTTTCTTAAAAGTATAAAATCATTTTAAAAATGTGTTGTTTTCTAAAGGTTAAATATATTTAGTCTTTCAATACATTAAATATCTGCCTATACGATGGCAACAGAAATAATGACACAGCCAACATATAAGCATATTTTCTCTTTCTTTTATCAAAATCGTTTTATCTTGTTCTTTTTCCTCCACAGCTTTTTTTAAATTTCTCATGAAGCGAAATTTCTTTACGTCTCTTTGCTGTTAATTAGAATTAAGCAAATTTAATGGTACGCAAAGATTATCCTTTCACCTGAACAAACAAGATCACGCCTCGTTAACGTCCAGCGGGCGGTCATGGAGGTGGAGAAGGAACTGTAATTATCTGGAATGACCAAGACCGAGGGAAGCATTGAATGAGATTTCATTAGCATTCTCCTTCGATTATGATCAGTCTCAAGGCCAAGGTAATAGATCTAATAGATGTTGTTAAATGGTTCCAGTCACTCTTCAGAAGTCAATTTGTAGCTTCAACAGAAATTCGAAGAAGACTTTCAGCAAGTTTCTTCATTATCCCTGTAACAAGAATAATAGAAGTCTTCATAGATAGCGTTTTTTCTTTTCCTTTCCTTAACTGAACCAATCATTTCTGCCAGACTTCTCCTTCATTAATGAACATTAATTCTAAATTATCTGGGAAGTTTGTTTAAAAAAGTCTCAAAGTTTAAATCATTAGAAATATTATGATATTGCTGATGTTGGTTGCGCTGCTTACATGGTAAATTACACTAAGCTACATATATGGTAGATTACACTTAACGAAATATCATGACCATTTCCATCAATTATTTGTATGACATTTTGTGGTTTCAATAATATAGCAGAGCATTAACTCATGAAGGCTGATTAGTAGAGGTATGTATGAACTGAATTTAGCTGAATATCAGACGTATTTTCTCAAAGTTAAACAACTTCAATTTAATGCTCTAGTAAGCTCCTGATTATCTAACAAATCAATAAGCGAACGCTTGAAACTCGCTACGGTATGAATTACATGGGACTGAAAATGGGAGAATTAAAAGTAGAGAATAAATCCAGCTTTAAATTAATATCTAAATTCTGAGATAGCCTTGGATTGATGATAAGATTAGACGAAGATTAAATAACAAATAAGTAATAAAGATTAAGAGAAGGTGGACTAATTATTTTGTTTTTTTACTTTAAAGTCTGCGCAACAATAAACAGTAAAGTTAACAAAATAAATTAAATTCTAAAATTAATCAATAACTTGTCTGTACACAATGTTTCCGGGAAAAAGTTCTATTTAACATTGTTAAAACATCAACCAGCTAATTGCTTTCATACAACAGACGTTTCTTTTTCGGTTCTCCTTTTCTAATATGAGATAACAGCAATATAATATATGAATAATTTCTAATAGAAGATAATTTTTTCTAATATAATATTTCTAATACAAGATAAACACAAGTTTGACATTTTAATCTCAATATTGTAGATAAATTTTGCATTACGTAAAAAGTAGCATAATTTCAGAATAAACATATTTAAAGCCTTGATATTATTACATAATGCCGAAACAGAACATTTTGTTGAATTATTCAGATGCATATCTAAAAGCAGTTTATCTTGAATATCATTTTAAATCTTCTTCTTAGCTTCGTAAACCTTTACAGTGTTCTTAACTTATTTTTAAGCGTCTGTATACAATTTACTCCCAATTAATCGGGTCCTGTAAAAAAAACTATTAAATAACTAAACAAAACCAGACTAAGAAGCTAAGTTTGTTTATTACTAAGTAATTAAAAAATTATCTGTCACAAAAATTTAGCGTAAAATAAAACTATCTACAGATAATACTGTAGCGAAAATTGCTCCTTTCGACTGAGCTCCTCATAGCTTAGTGGAGAAGAGGCAGGACTCGAGACCGAAGGTTCCGAGTTCGAAACCTATCAAAGGCAAGATGTTCCTTCTTATTAACTTGCTTCCTTCTTATCAACCTGTTTTCTTTATGTTCCAGAACATTCTGAGTCTGGAATGTTCCAGCATGCTCATCAGCTGTAGTTCGAATTAATAAAGTCTTGAGTTTAGACTTTGAGTACTTGTCTGTTCGTTTGTACGATCCTTTCGTCTACGCGACAATACAAAATGAGAAAAAAAGAAGAAAACACGTGAAATAATAGCAGTGACAAGTAGTACACTTAATGTGTGCTATTCTCACCACTGTCACTACTCTTTATTCCAAAAAACATAAAATACTCTTTAGAAAAAATGAAAATTCAGATTTATAAAACGGGTGTTTATTGGGTAGTAAGAAAAGGTGGATTGACTCTCATGGATAGCCCGAAAGTGGTAAACAAGTGTAGCATTCTCACACGTGAGTCATCTAACTCAAGATTCATTCAAACTAAATACCGTATAACCAAACAAAACATTTCGCTTCTGAACAGAACGTATAGACAGATTTGAAAGCAAGGTACCGTTGCACCTGGGAGTTGTTTTAATTCGCAGCAGTATGTAATTTAAATTCTGTGTAAACATAATACATAAACACTGTAAAATAGAAAGCAAAAGCTTTTAACCAACATTTTTCCGTGAATTGAACGATGTCTCTTTTGGGCAGAGAATTTGAACGATGTCTTGAGTATATACTCAATAGCATTGTTCCAGTTGTCTTGTTCTTTTCTGTTCTTTAATATCATGTCGAGATAAATTTGATTTAGCTAACAGCTATTTTTTTATGTTTAAAACAATTTTTGTTCCATTTCTTATTTTCACCCACGCTTTCTTGCCAAAATGTTAATAAGCTAGCGCGAGTGGATTCAGATGAGGTAAAAAGAAGTAAAATTTAAAGGAAGGGTTTGGAAAGAGATTTTAGAGTGTATGGTGCCTGCTTGAAGGTCACGTTGCTATCTTGAATTACGTGAGATTAGATTTCTGTGACTTTGAGTGTTTCTAGCCATTAGGCTTTTTTACGCCAACTTTTTTTCTGCGCGTTATATTATCATGTGAGCGATTAGACTAAACTTAGTCCATTTAAGTTCATCGTTACCTGTTTTGAGTTAAGGCAGAAGTGTTGGCTTTGTGTACGCCTAAATTGGACCATCCGTAAACTTTTATTGAGTAAATAAAGGTTTCTTTACACCCTTCTTCTGACTTTTTTCCTAACTAACACCTGAGCATAATTCCTTATACAGTTTTCTAGGTGTCGTTAGTTTATGTTATCTAAAAATACGAGACTCTAAAACAATTTATAATTTATTTTCTTTATTTCTTATGATGCCTTTCCTAAATTAGTTCTTTCATTCTTCTGCAATTTACACTGTATTCGTTTTTTTAAACACTGATTTAATTTACGTCACCAAAGGATCTTATTCTCTAAATTAAACTGCTCGTAAAATGAAGGTAAATAAATAATATTAGTGTTTTTGTTCCTAACTATAATACAAGTCTTTATCTTTCTTGTGTTCTTCCACAACCCTTATATTATTAGCGATTATGCGTTTACAGTGAACATCGTCTCTGGGATTTCCTTGTTAATCAGATGCAGGCTTAATATATCTCAGCAAAATTCATCTAATATAACCAGATTCGTAGCCCCCATTTTATGCGTAATCCTTTATCAAGTACAAATTTATTTCCGTTAAAGTGCTTTTATAAAAATCCAATTATGGAACCTTTTATAAAAATCCAATTATGGAACCCTCTTAACAAAATAACAGAGTTAATTAAATTTTCAACACATTATTAATATAATTTTAAAATGACCATATATATAAGCGTAAGATTTTTTAAATTCTCTACTTATTTTGTTAGGCGATCCATTACAATTATTGGGTTTTTTAATATAAATAGTTAAGGTTTCTTTTTTAAGACTCTGCTTACAGCTAAGCTTCAATTGTTAAATTTTAAAACTTAATTCGGTGTGAATCACTTGCATAAATTATCTGGCATAGTAATAAAATAATTATTATATTTAAATAAATTATGTTTAATAATTAATGAATATACTAGTTTCATGATTTTTAGATTAAGCAAAATAAATTACTTCATGCAGAATAATTAAGCTTAAATAAATGATAAATTTTATAATCTCACTGCTGTCATAAAAATTTCAAACGCGTATAAAACCAGTAGTCAAAAGGACCCCAAGGAACGCCAAAGCGTTTACTTCTTTTTATGCTACACTTAAATCACAGACTCGTTTTTTCGAAATGTGCATTTTGAATTTATCTAATCATTTCTCCCAACTTATGTTAATTAATATCTGATTTGTGAAGTTTCAAAAATATGCTTTTAATTTTACTGTTTTACTACAGTGCTTTCTACATTTTGTTTATATCTTCTAAAACAATGTCTCTGTATTTTGAACTTTTAGATTTTTCTTTCCAATTAGCCGTTCACATTTTATTATACTGGTTCTTTTATCCTACCTTTAAAACTTTTAATTGGTAAGCATACTGCTTCTAGATGAGCACCAATAACAAGGTCTTGTCAAAAATAGCAAAAATATATCTTAACTTACTATGAAACCTTAAAATGTTTGCATTTTTGGGCAAAATAGTAATAAATGAAATAATTTGTACTTTATTTCCCTAGAAAGTCTTTCACAAAATCTGCTCATTTGGATAAAAATTTGGCACAATATTGCTAAAGCTCAATGCAATGACGCAGCAAATGTGAACGGAAAAATTTGTGTTAATAAAGCATTTATATAAGTTTATTGTTTTAATAACTTTTGGTTCAAATCCACCCATGCCGTCCAGACGGTATAGTGCTTAGGGGAGCCTGACTGCGATACCGAAGGGCCCGAGTGAGAATCTCGAAGAAGGCATGGATGTAAAATTGTCTATCCCTCCGTAGGAGGTAACGGTGGCCGCCTATTAAGTGCCCCCACAATAAATTGGCCACCACTTCTGGCCTTAGGAGTGACCAGTGCCGTCATACGCAAGTGCCCGCGATAGAAAAAAAAACACATCTGCCCATTATATACTGTTCACTATCGGTTTATGAAATTCTGAAAAAAATTTTAAAATATATTAGAGAACTGCATCAATCATAATATAGTGACGGACTCTCATCTGCCTAAAACTGATTTAATGCAATTATTGAAACTCGTATGCGGCAATGATGAAGAGCTTTCGATGCTGTTAAAAAATCACACACGTCTTGAAAATCAGAATTTCAGTCTAGATATACCAGTCGTTATAACATATTACCGTGTTGAATTTAGGACCCAAAATAAAACTGAGTCTCACCAATTATTTATCAGAATTTAAATAAGTAGCATAATACATCAGAAAATTTCTATTTTTCTTCTTAGTAACAGCATATTTCAAACATTTATATTCATATTTATAAATAACAACTGTTTTGTCGTAGTGTAGTCACGGATAATTATCAAATTGAAAAACTTAATATTTGTAATTTATAATTATGTTAAATGAATAATCAAGAAGTGAGTGAAAGATACAGTAATCAAAGAATTTCACTGAATAATGTTTTGTGGAGAAAATTTATTTGTAGGCTTTTTTAACTATAAGTAAAAATTTAAAATAAATGCCATTATTTTATTAGCCAGTCAGGCAATTACACAAGTCGAAAAGTTAACAAAAATAAAATTCCTCTACTTGCAGGTAATTAAGAACTTACGCCTAAACTAAATTAAGAAGTTAAATACAAATCCGAAAGGCCCTACTGAACCTTGACACGGTCGTAAGTTTTCGCGAAAGGAAAGCGGCTCAGAAGCTTAAGCCAACAAGCTGAATTGCACCAACAGGGGAACTATGTAGAGTGATGCTCAGTTAATGCTGACATGCGCTCATCCGCTAAACTGAAAAGCAGGCTTACCAGCGGCTGAACCTCCCTGATCACTTGTAGTTCGACCTGGGTCCGATCCCAAGCAAACAGGCTAACTTTATGGGCGATTTTCTGTTTTTTGTGACGATTTTGTCCATGTCTAATGTAGCTACGAACTAGTTCCCCTTGGAAAGCGCTCCGCAAAGGCATCCCCTCCTTTTAGAAAACAGTCCTCTCGTTATTTGCCATAATCGAATAACCAAACCAAACTTACCAAAACTCAGGAACTCTACGCTTATTTATACTTTAAGTAATTTGTATTCTGTAGAAATAAAAGTAGTAATAATAGTAACGTAGAAATAAAAGTAAACGCAAAATAATAAAATAGCTGATATCAACTAATGTAAAACCATACAAGTTTAGGTTTAGAAACCTAATTAACTGGGCTTGCTTTTTTTTCACATTGCCCACCGAAATAATATAAAATACAACCATAAATTAAATGTTATAAATACAGGAAAAATATTATAAACAAACGATATTTTCCGAAAGAATAAATCACATTTTCATATTATTTTCATCCAAACATATTTAGTAATGTATTTCGAGCATATCAAAAATAAATCTTTCAACATTTTTTGCATTTATTTCCTATTATTTTCTATGATCTACAAGACTATCATTTTCCCTTTGTTTCCTTTGGTGTATTTCTTCAATGCTTGTTTGTTTTCTTTTTTGGGGGGGAAGGGAGAGGGAGGGATAAAAGTAACACATATTTAATATTTTCTCTTTAAGTCTAATGTTTGTTTTTATGCAGTCGCAAAACAGTAAAATACTTCATTTTCTTCAAAAAAAAAAAAAAGAAAGAAAGAAAAAAAGAGGATAAATAAATCGCTTCTTCCGATATCTCTTATAAACAAAAGCGTTTTGATCACTGAGAAACATAAACATTTTTGGATACAAATAAAAGCTCTTTCATTTGAAATCCCTGAAATGGGTATGAAAAAAAGATTAATGCAAGAATACAACAACGTTTGGCTATCTCCTGATTCAGTACAAAAGAATAATTAATGTTACAATATGATAATTATCAGTTATATCTTTTTATTTCAAGCTTCCTCAAACATCAGGTATTTTTAATACAAAAACAAGTACTTATCAAATTTCCGGGCCTTAATTCTTAACGCTATCCATCGAAATAGTAAATATTACTGCCATCACATTATTACCTTCAGTTTATTCTTAAAGCATACATGATATGTGCCGTATTTGGATACCCAAAAATGAAAGTATACACAATGTAACAGGATTGCTGAAAAAAATTTTAAAAGGTGACAGAATATAACAAAAGTGATTCAATGTGCTCTCGATTTCTGAGCTAATGAACGATTAGTAGGTCATGGATAATTTAAAAACAAAAAATAAATACAAATTGGATATTGTATTTATTTGTTTATTAAAGAAATAAGTATTTTTAAAGCGTTTAAATATTGTTGAATTTCACTGCGTAGTTTTCCAAGTCTGTTTTATTACTGTATTCGAATCCTCTTTGGTTGACGAAGTTAAGCAGAGTTTCAAAAAAAGTCATTGCTGTTTTCTTGGGACTAAGTTGTCAGTATCTTCTTTGCTTCTATTTTCAATATCACTTTTTGCCTCTTCTGTTCTTGTGACATTTGAAACTATAGCCGCATAACACAAGCATTGAAAGCCCGACTCAGTCGAATCGCCATCGAACAGTTCATCAATGTTTTTCTGACCGACATCTTCCAAGAATTTCATGTTTTCAATTTTCTGGCATACATTTTTCAGTTTCTATTTCTTCATAATTAGATAAATCTCTTATTTCTAAGTTAAGAGGAATTTTTCTTCATGCTCGAACTCGCTTGTGTTTGTTTTCACATACTTACATACTCATTTTAATTTCAGTCAGAGTATTTTCAGCATTCGTATCTTTACAGCATCATCGCATGATTTACAAATGATGTTTTGTAATGTTCATGTTAATTTTAGCATTTTTTTCAATTACTGACATTTTTTTTATTTTTAACGCGGCTTTAAGAGATACGTTTGTAGAAGACGAAAATCATAAAAACAATATACGATGTAAAACTTCATAAAATGGAAAATATTATTGAAAATAAAATTTTAAAGAAGTAAAATGTATTAAAAAGGATTGCATTCAATTCGCTTTATTAGCTTTACTATAAACATTTTATCCTCGATTAAAAATACAATTTGTATGCATTGATGTTTTCAATAAAATTGTGATGAAATTGCAGAAACTGTAAGAGAGAAAAATCATTGAGTAGAGACTTATTAATTTTTTGTATGTTATTTATTTTCTAGTAGTAAATCTGTATTTTTCTGATTATATTCTACTGCAAAGTTACCTTCTCTTCATTTTCGGTATTCCACAAAAGATTTTGAAAGCATTTTATTTCAATCCCTGGCAGTCTTTCGTTTCTCATTTTCAAAAGCCTCCAGGATAATTACGCCTCAGGAAGCAAATTATTTGGGGGTTTTTAATTAAGCGTTTTAATTTAAGTTTTTCTTTGCTTTCATATTACGATGTTGAATTATATTCTTTCAGTTTCTCTTGAGTGTGTTAAACTGTTCAGAAAGATGACTCTGAAATGAACCTTTTTATCATGCATTTCCATCCCTTAAACTATTATGTTCGTTGAAATTCATATCTAAATGAATCGCTTAAACATTACGTATTATTTTTATCTTTAGAATAGGAAACGATATAGCTTCTAAGACCAAAGAATGCAACCTTAATTCCCTAAGGTGTACTTTGCTGAATTATACTGTGAGAAGAATAAATAAAACGCATTTCAAAACAAGATAGTATAATGAATTAGATCACTTTGGATTGCAGAAAATATATTCAGACTTTTAAATTACTCTGACAAATTTTTGCTCTATACACCGTGTCCTTCTTTCTTGGAAATAAATGTTTTCCGAAAAATGTGTAAACTATTTCAAATATCAGCTGAGGAACCGAAAGGCATTTCAGTACTTTTTGTAAAGCTAAAGGCTTATTAATAACTCAGAGCAAACGAATGTATTATTATTCATGTTCAGGATCTTTAACATAAATTATTTTACCTTCAACTGTCATTTTTATGGATCAGCTTTTATCATCCAGGTTTCAAGGTTTTCCACCAGGACACTAAGGAATCTCTAACAAGAGAACATTCTTCAAAACCATAATGATAGGGAACTTTCCATAAAACATTAGGCCTGTTACAGTATAAGCAAATAAACAAAAACTTATAAGAATTTCTTTCTAAATTTCAAGCTTTTTAATAAAACCCAAACAAAAATTGATTTCGAGAAAGAAAACGAAGCTTTTGGTTAAATTTAGGTGAGAAGTTATCTAATTTTTATTTAAAAAATTCACATTTTAATTAAAAAACTCTTCTGTTGTTGCTGTCCTTATATTTCTTTAGCATATGTTTTTGCATATCAATGTTTAAGAAAACTCTGATAACACTTTTGTTTTTATTTTGATAAAGATAAATGAAAGCATAGGGAATCCAATCTGAAGTTTCTCAACAAATATAACTGAAATGTATTGGAGTTACTGTACTCTGTGGATTATAAAAACAGCTTGAAATGTAAATAACTAAGAAGGACGAAATATTCCAATAAAACATAACAGATTCTTAAAACTTCCGAGCCATTTTTTTTATTTACAATCTAGTTCTTAACTGACCATTGTAAAATACCTGAATTTCTATATACAATTCATAATAACTTTTTACAGTTATTGCTATCATTTTTACTATCAATTTGTTTTTTGATTTGGATTTTTACTGCCACTTCTCTTTTGAATTTACCTAGCAGAATACAAATGAGGTAGGTAAAGCTAGCATTTCAAACACGATTTTGGGAGTTTAATTCAGGGCATTTTCTGCCTCTCAGTGCTATGTTACCAGGTTTGCTAGCTCAGACAGAATTGCATTATTTGGCTTTTCATTATAGTTGTCGATATTTAAATTGTTAAGGCTATAAGAAGTTTTGAACCAACTTCGTATTAAATCCTTCGTGTAGCCTTTGGCAACTAGATTTAATTTTAAATTCCAAATCTGAATTTATTTTTATTTTTTACGTTATATCGCCACAAGTGGTTGGTTGATTTGTAAGCACCTTTCGTGTATTTATGTTCATAGATCTGATTTAATATGATGATGATACTTGCAATGGTTAATTAATTTGTTTAAACCTTCTGAAATCCCTGTAGTTGACTTCAAGAGCAGTGTTAACTCTTTTCCAATATGTTAAGATTTTGTACTTAGTTTATGCTACCAAAGCAAGTCAAACTTTATAACTAGAATTTTGAGAAAATTAAAACTTATTTTAAGTATTCCTAATGGACAAAAGTTTTGAGATCGCAATTACAAAAGTTTGTTTTGATATGTATTATGTCTAAACACAAAAATTTCCTAATATCATTTTCTTGCCTGCTTTAGAAATAATCAGTGATTTGTTGATGATGCATATACAGTAGACGCCGCTTAATGTTATCGCGGTTAAAGCTACCATTCTGATATTGTTACCAAATTGCCGAAGTCTCGCCCGTTTATGTACGAAAACGTAGCAAATGCATCGCTTATTGTGATCAGCAATTCGGTTAATATCATTAAAGTATTATAAAATTTATTTATTTAATCTGAAGTAAAATAGTCAAAAAGGGTCAAAATTAGTTATAAAAATTACTTGGTCATAGAGAAATATCGCCAAGTGCCTAACAGCTTGCTATAAATTTTAGTAGACAATTAAAATTAGACATAAAAGCAAGATTACTTTGGCGTAGATTTTGAATAACTCTATCGATTTTTAGGATGATTAGACAGTTACACCGGAAAACCAGGACTCTATACCTAGCGTTCTCAAGGATCGCCCTACATAGAATATCATCCTGGCCCCAGAGGTAAACCTCGGGGCTGCGATCCAACCGGTGAAGCCGACGAGCCACTAGATCGGGATGCAAAGTCATACGGCATCACCCGACCCCACCAATAGGGACGTTTTCCCTCGGACAACCAACGAAATCTGACAATATAGCTCCACCACAGACAGAGGAAAAAACACGACACTACCAGTACTGTCCCTGCCAACCCTGAACCAACCTAAGAATAAACTCAGGCTCTAGTCCTGTAAAGTCAACTTATATACCCCCGTGGTTGAGACTGCCTAAGTACAGATCCTAATCAGTATTTCCCAGGAATTCTCCTGAGTCAACTCCCGGGGGAAAAGGGCGATTAGACACAGATAGTTCTCTTTCAGAAGACAGAAATTTCTACATATGTTTTTCCCTTCTTTCTACGAAAATCATTCTTTGAAACTATCTACGCCAAACTCAGATTGCTTCTTTGCCTGATTTTAAAGTTTACATTGCCATGTTGTCTTCTAATGAGGAATGCCCTCAAAGTATGATGATTAGAGGTCAAATAATTTCGAAAAATGTGTAAACTGTTCATAAATGTACTTTTAATTAAAGTGAACAGTTTATAAACAATTTTTTTGCATTTTCCTCATTAGAGTACTGTGAAAGTAAGCTATTTACTGTTTTTCAAGTTATATTTAAATTAAATTAGTTAAATTCCCTTACTATTTTGAAGGATATTATTTCTCATCACATTGCCGAGGCAAGTGCGATCACATTAAACAGATAAGCAGTAAACACCGGCACTCAGCCGACGCTCGAGGCTATACGGGGGCTGGTCTACCCCACCTTGGATCACGTGACAAACGGAGGTCTTGGATTTTCCCCTAAGTGATGCCTTAGAATGACGTCATCAGAGTTTCGTTTTTATTGCGTGTTTATGTTTTCAGAGTTTTTATGTTTTGTGGCAACAACTGTTTTTATGTCTGTTGCAACGAGCTCTTGCACCACCTGTTTGAAATTTTATCAGTTTTTATTTTATTATTTTTAATTATTTAATATACGATTATTTTCCCTTCTTATTTTAATTAATACGTCATTATTTTTAATTATTTACTCTTTTTAATTTTATACATGATTCATTTTTATCGAATTTAATATCATTTTCCCCGAATTTTAAAAATAACCCCCACGAATGGGGATTCGAACCCGCCGTCTCTTCCATAGGAGACCTGAGCTTTAACCACAAGGCCAGCTTTCGTCTCTCCAAACTTGTTATTTCACCCTGTCCACCCTCTTTGTCCATTTGACCTTGTACAGAGGAAACCACCATAATGTCACTAGGCTGAACGGTTGCGCATGCGGAACCTGCTTTGACATGAAAACAGCACTTTTAGCTTTCTAATCCATTATGTTATTCTTTGCTGTTTTAAGATTTTCCCACAGTTTAAATTTCTTCTTTATTATTGGGATATTTATCACTGTTTTCCTTTTTTTTTCTTCTCGTTCTTACTAGATTAAATTTATATGTTTTGCTTTTGCAAATGCAAACTTTACTATCGTAAATTAATGCTTCCACAATTTTATTTCCTTAGAAGAGAAATTTATTTTTACATTTCTTTTAACTTTTTACATTTCCTTTCACTTTTTGCAAAAATTTTTTTTTTCAAATTTATTCCTTTTTATATTTTTAATTTAATTTTTTTTAGCTTTTAACTTTTTTTCTTTTTTTGGTTTTTACAAAAGTAATATTTATTTTTACATTTATTTTCCTTTTCGCTTTTTATTTTAAAGAAGTTGTTACTACATTTTTCATTTTGTTTTAAAAAAGTAATATTATGTTCATATTTTTTTTCACTTCACTGTTTTCACTAATGCAGTTTTTTTCCCCTCTTACGTATTTTACTTTGAAAAGTAAATTTTATTTTTTTTATTTTTTCCATTTTTTTTTTCTTCTTTACAATTGAAAATTCTTTTCTATTCTTCAAAATTCTTTCTTGTTACATTTTTATTTTGCACTTAACTTCTTTCCCTTGTTTTAAATACTTATTAATATTATATATCCATTTCCCTCTGGAGATCTTCATGGATAATATTTTCTGGAACTTTAAACAGTATTCTTCTAACAGAGTTTAATTGAATACTACATTTCTTACTTTTTATACTACTAAATAACAGATACTCATAACTTTTCTTTCTAATGTGTTGTACTAATTACTAATGACTGTACTATACGAAACACTTTGCAAAACATTACGAATTCTCTTTTACATGTCTTACTTTTATTCAAAGGATTCACCAAACTACGTCTGACAATTGTAAATTTTACACTTTGCATTTCCAAATTTTTCCTCATATTAAACTTTTATACCGCTTTTAAAACATACTCATGCTATGTTTCTGATTCCCTTTCCCCCAAAAAAATATAGACTTAGAAATGTTTCTTTATTGCCAGACTTTGAACAAATCTTATCAGGAGCAATAAATTTTCATGGTATGAAGTCCACTTAAACCAATACATGGGACATTTCTACACAGTTTAATTCAGATACGTACCAACAGTACTTCATTTCTTATTATTTTACTCTACAGACAGTTACACGTATATATTCAGAATACTCCCTTTTATTCGAAAGAAGGATCCCTTATTAACACAGATTCTTATCCTAACACAGATTAACGAATCTTAACAAATATAACTTGGATTTTATTGTGCACAACCTACGTAAAATCACTAAACATTTCCTAAACCTTGATTTTTTATTCATGTGAAAACTTCACTTGGACTCTTAGTATGATTCCACCATTTACCACAGAATTTCATAAACACTACTGTATTTGAACTTATCACAGCCTTAATTTCTTAACAAGGCACAGGGTTTTTAACAAAGGATAAGAATATCCACACTGTAATGTATTATTTTAAATTTGAATTATAGCCACATTTGCGAAGGAGAACTGAAAAAAAGTCTATGATACACCTAGACTTAATATTCAGCCATGGAAAAGAAATTTTGTCGCCTTTTCCCAAACTGGAATGTGAAAACTTGGAATATTTTTTTCTTCTAGTACGATCATTATTTTTGCTGAGTCTCATAGCTTCTTAAAGTATTCATTATAACTTGACTAAAAGATATCCATTTTTCTCATTGACAGTCATTTATTTAGGACTGAACTCCCACACTCTTTTGAAAATGAAATTTAATTTATCATACCTGGCAAATAATCACCTACGTAGTTATAATATATTACACAAATTTTGAGTAGAGTTCCAAATAATGATCCAACATAGTAATTAACTTAAAATATTTAACACAGTCATTTTAAGATAGAAATTTCAAATTGACATTATTTTTAGCACTGAGCTCTTGCAGCTCTTTGAGAACATTTGACATTTAACTGCTTATTGATAGTGAATAAAATTATGCATAACTATCATATATAACGTATAATATTGACATGACTTCCCAATAATACTCCAACTTAACGCTTAAACCTTTTAGCGCATTCTAAATTAGGTAAGCATTTCAAATTGACATTTCCTAATAATGAACTCTTACAGCTTTTTTAACATTTAACTTCTCATAGATAGCAAATAAATTTTCTCAAGAATATCGTACGCAATAGATAATAGTGACAGAAACTCCAGGTAATGATCTACTATAGGCATCAAATTTAAAACTTTTAACGCAGTTTAGTATGACTTACGTAAAGACCACACTTTTAAAAAAGCATTATTTTAATTAAACATTGGAGCCACACAATTCTGTGCACATATATAACATTTTATTTATCATAAGAATAACATATAATAAGGAAATAAAACTCATTTCACAAAGTACGAAACACATTTCTATTTTAACCAGCTGTATTCTTAAGAAAAAAAGGATGAAGAAAAGATTCAGTGCTGGGAACCGTTCGTTGTTAGTGTTTCTCATTTTCCCACGCATTGATCAAAATATATATGTACTTTAAAATCAGTTAAAAAAGTATTCAAATGTAAGCATTCAAACAGGAATACTTCGCAAATTAGATAAAATATAGGTATACAATGAACTTAGTGATAAGTACAGAAAATCATGTAAAGACCAAGGAAAAAATGCATTCGCGGAGAACTTTCTATGGTAAACTTTCTCTAGTTTTGTATATAGGGTGCATTTTTCGTTTTAGATTAAGCAATTCAAGATTCCTGTATAACTAGGGATTTTGTTAACACTAGTTGGTAATGTAATTTATTAGAACAGTCGCAGACAAGTACGAGAGATATGCCATATCCATAGGAAAATGTTTTTCCAAGCCAAACCGTAATAGTGAAATATAAAATGGAATAAGAAAAATGTCAGATTTTCAACAAAATTAGTATCTGAGTATGCAAAACATGAATAAGAAATAAACATTTTTTTCTGGAAATGTTTCGAACGTGATTAAATCAGGAATAAGAACTAGTTTCACGAAAAGGGCATGAAAAATAATAAAGTATTTTCAGTTTTATTTTGTCTGTAGTATATTTACTTATACTAAAATCTTTCGTTTTGATGGTTGTATTCTACATTTAGGCCCAAGTTGGTAAATCAGAGTGATTTTTGTGTTTTAAAGCTTCAGATTCAGAAATATTACAACTTCAGAAATAGTACAACTCAAAAGCAAAAAGATTAGAACGAAGAGAAAATATACTATAAGCAGGCGAACGCGATAAATTATTTTTTTCACTGATTTTCACGAATTCATAGATTGGTATCAAAATTATAATGCCCCTGTATATGAACTATGATTGTTTTCAAATAAATTACGATCACTGTTTTCCATTTACGTAGACTTTAAAAAAGCATTTCGTGTTAATTTACTGTTTTTCCTGAGATTTATCCACGTATTTACTTAATTTTTGCATTTTTTGTTTACAATTATAATACCGAAAGAACATAAGAGAACATTTTTTCTTGAAAATATTCACATTTTCTCCAAACGTTATTTCTTTAATATCTTTGAAGTAACCCATTGAATGCTCAGACAGCCGTTGCGCTTCCCAGTGTCTGAGGGAAGTCATGAAGTTAGAGAATTTAAGTAATATTTTATCAGTACGAAGAACTTTTAATGCGTTATAAAAATCAACTAAATTTAGTAGTTCATTACTACTTTTTCTACTTGTCATACCATTACATTTTCAATGAAATTTGATTCATTGCCAGATAGCTATATGTTTGTTATTGTTATTTTTCGCATCCAAATGCACCTTTCGTGTCTCACATATGTTCATTATGTATGATTTAACAAAATCATAAACAAATTAGAAGTAATGTGAATATTTCCTGAAATACCGCACATTTAATTTCGGAAAGTTTACACGAGTATCTTCATTTTGAAACCTTTAATGTTTCTTTTCCTGCATCCCAAGTAAATTTTTAACATAAAATTTTCAGTTCTGACGGAAGTTATTTTCGGATGACTGTGATGCTATCGTGTTTTCATAAACCGTTTTTGTGAAGTTACCAGTGTTAATACTTTGAATAATTACCTTATCGACAACCTTTTGAACACTTTTAATATCACCACTTTTTACATTACTGCCACTGCATATCATTGAATTTTCAAGTATTTTCCCATTTATCTTTTACATTGCTTTGTAAAGACTTAAGAACAAAATTTCTACTAACTAGTTATATTGTTTTACTTAATAATTTTGTTACACGTTTCGAAGATTTAACTTCAGCAACATTACCACGCAGAATCATAAATTTAGGAAACAAATGGAATTTTTTCTTTGTATACTACAGGAATAGATTAATTTTCTCTGACACTGATGAATTCGCATGCAGATAATGCAGACTTTTAACCCACCTCATACAGACTTCGAGTGTTTGCTCTAAGTCACAACGATCACTGACATGCATTGTCATAGATTTTTCTTGTGAAGTCTATTTCTCTCTTAAAAGAACTAAAAGCAAAAAGATTAAAACGAGAATACCTCATCTACATAAGAAACATCAACGCTTTGATTTAAATTACTAGGAAAATAAGAATCATTGTTTTGTAATCATTTTTCTCTTTGACTCAAACGTTTCTCCTTTATCATATTTGAAATGAACAATTAACCATACGTAACTAATATATTGCATTGATGAACCGGAATTACAATAGAAGAGAAACACGCCAATGTGACAATCAAATTCCCTGAAACAACCTTGTATTTGGCGTACATTTACTAAAAACACTCAATCGATTTAGATATTTTGTTCTCCTGATGAGGAGGGACCTGTAGCTGCCTTCCAAATCGATTTAGTGTTTTTAGTAAATGTACGCCAAATACAAGGTTGTTTAAGCCAATTTGAACCGGAATTAACCAGAATTATATTTTAACTTACTGTACTATATATCAAGTGAATATGAGAAGAAAGCCATGTTTTTCCCTAACTGCTCATTTTTTAAGTCGAATTTTACTAACGCACACATACGTTTATTTGATTTTTTAAAAAAACTTAAAGACTGAAAATGAGTGTTTCATTACTAGATTTGTACTTTCTGACTTCATTCTACTGAAATGCGACAATCCGTAACTTATTACGAAGAAATATTTGTACATGTTATACATTTTTGATTAATTTTCATACCACTTGATTACCTTCGAAAATTTATTTCCTAGTCCAGTGCTAATATATTACCAATTTTCGCTTCTTCAATGCATTTCGTACGTGACAAAAAACTCAGTTTAGAAAATTTTTTAAAGTATTAACTTAGTACTGCACTTAGTACAGACTATACTTACTTAATACCTTGTATTGTATTGCTGAAAAAATTGATGAACAGCACTTTCATTTTTATTACACATCATCAGCATATTTTAAAAAAGGCAAACTTTTTCCTTCTGTTAACACAATTTTAACCAGTATTTTACTATTGCAGAGGTTTCTTTAGTGAAATCTTAAATGTTAAGCTGAACGCTTCATTACTAAATTGAAGATTCTGGATATATCCTACTCAAATGTTCATAATTGATTAGCAAAATAGTTTATATATACACCTTGTCGCACTTTTAGTTACTTTTTAAATCGTTGTTCATCTTTAACACTAGATGTCTGTAGAGTAAAATAATAAGAAATGAAATACTATTGGTACGTATCTGAACTAAACTGTGTAGAAATGTCCCATGTATTGTTTTGTGTGGTCTTCATACCGTGAAAATTTATTTCTCCTTATAAGATTTTATCAAAGTCAGTAGGTCTTACAATAAAGAAACATGTGAAGTCTATATTTATTTTTTGGGGGAAAAAGAGAATCAGAAATATAGCATGAATATGTTTTAAAAGCAGTTTAAAAGTTAAATATGAGGAAAAATTTGGAAATGCAAGGTGTAAAATTTACATTTCTCAGACATAGTTTGGTGAATTCTTTGAATAAAAGTAATACATGTAAAAGAGAATTCGTAATGCTTTGCAAAGTATTTCATAAGATTAGTACAGTCATTAGTAATTAGTACAACACATTAGAATCGAAAGTTCTGAATATCTCTTATTTAGTAGAATAAAAAATAAGAAATGTAGTATTCAATAAATTGCATTAGAAGAACACTGTTTAAAGTTCCAGAAAATATTATCCATGAAGACCTCCAGAGCGAAATGGACATATATCAATAAGTATTTAAAACAAGGGAAAGAAGCTAAGTATAAAATAAAAAGGTAACAGGAAAAATTTTAAAGAATAGAAAAAATTTACAATTACAAAAAAGAAAAAAAAATGTGAAAAGGAAAAAGAATAAAATTTACTTTTCAAAGTAAAATACATAAGGGGAAAAAATACAAAAAAATTGCATTTGTGAAAACAGTGAAGTGAAAAAAATATGAAAATAAATATTACTTTTTTAAAACAAAATGAAAAATGTAGTAACAACTTCTTTAGAATAAAAAGCGAAAAGGAAAAAGAAAATGTAAAAATACATATTACTTACGTAAAAACCAAAAAAAAAAGTTAATCGTAAAAAAAAATTAAAGTAAAAATATTAAAAGGAATAGATTTGGAAAAAAAAACTTTTGCAAAAAGTGAAAGGAAACGTAAAAAGTAAAAAGAAATGTAAAAATAAATTTTTTTTCTATGGAAATAAAATTGTAGAAGCATTAATTTGCGACAGTAAAGTTTGCATTTGCAAAAGCAAATCATATAAATTTAATCTAGGAAGAACGAGAAGGAAAAAAAGGAAAACAATAATAAATATCCTAATAACAAAAAATGCGAGAAAATGTTAAAATATCGAAGAATAACATAATGGATTAGAAAGTTAAAAGTGCTGTTTTCATGTCAAAGCAGGTTCCGCATGCGCAACCCTTCAGCCTAGTGACATTATGGTGGTTTCCTCTGTACAAGGTCAAATGTAGAAAGAGGGTGGACAGGGTGAAATAACAAGTTTGGAGAGACGAAAGCTGGCCTTGTGGTTAAAGCTCAGGTCTCCTATGGAAGAGACGGCGGGTTCGAATCCCATTCGTGGGGGTTGTTTTTAAAATTCGGGGAAAATGATATTAAATTCGATAAAAAATGAATCATGTATAAAATTAAAAAGAGTAAATAATTAAAAATAATGACGTATTAATTAAAATAAGAAGGGAAAATAATCGTATATTAAATACTTAAAAATAATAAAATAAAAACTGATATGATTCCAATTAGGTGGTTCAAGAGCTCGTTGCCTCAAACATAAAAGTTTTTGCCACAAAACATAAAAAACTTTGAAAACATGAACTGATTGCCACAAAAAAATAAAAACTTTGAAAACAGAAAATCGTTGCCACACAATAAAAACAAAACCCTGATGACGTCATGCCAACGCGTCACTTCCGGAAAAATCCAATACTTCCGGTTGTCACGTGGTTCAAAGTGGCTTAGACCACGCCCCCCATACCCTCGAGCGTCGACTGAGTACCCGCGCTTACTATTTAGATAATATATTTGCACAATATGTAATACTGATTTTAAGTTAGTAAATAATAAACTAATTAAAATTTTAATGAATCATCTAAATAATTTTGGTTTTTGCATTTGCATTAGCATGTAATACTGCATACTTAGCTATAAAATTGCTTCCGGTAACACTAAAACTATGTGCGCTTTCAAAGTAATACGAAAACTATGAGTTTCAGATAATACGAAACTATGTATGTTCAGAAGAACAATACTTTGCAATTAACTTGCGTTTAGTTATTAGAGAAGTTTTGCTTCTTTAAATTATTTGTTTATTTAAATTAATACCAATCATTAAAAATTCGTTTGTACCTTTAAATATCCATAAAACATAAAAGAAAGGCAGCTTAAAGTACGTATATATAATGAGTTTTGGTAAATATTGTTACTGTGTAGAGACATTAGGTTATTTGGAAGCAGGAGGCAAGAAAAATAAGCAACGCCTTCTCCGGGTCTCGAACATCTCGAATACGCATCCAGCGTGCTGACTACTGCACCACGAAGGTATGCAAGGAAGGCGGGAGAAATTACAACAAACTCTGTTGTTGAATTAATAGTAAACATTGGTATAGAAATCATGCTTAACATTGTAATTGAAATCATAATAAATGTTTTTATTTAAAATTAATAATAACAATGCTTATTATGATTTCAATAACGATATATATTAAACAGTAATTGCCTGAATTTTGTATGACGAATAGCAGAACCTGAGTACAATGCCTGTAGATTATTAAGCGCAAGAAACATAGTAGTAACAATAAAGTGTTATATAACAGTTTCACCACTGAAATAAAACTTTTATCCTTAGACTAATGAAAGCGTCAAAGGAACAGATGAACTGGATGTTCCATGCTCATTACCTTAGCCCTCTTTCTCTAAGTTGAAACAATAAAAAATCTACTCTACTTTAAATTGCTTTATTACTATTATAATGACTTGCTATGTTTAAGGGAACATTCTGGAAAGCATTAAATCAACTTAACAAAGTTTTCTCGTCTTGAGTTTTAAGGCCAAAATAATTGGATCAGTAAGATTTTACCACAAATTTCTCTCTCGATATTAAAATTCCTTCAAGTTGACTCCCCAGAAAACAGAAGAATGTAGAAATCAATTTTCGCCTAACGGAGAAGCAATTTCGCTGCTTCCCTAGGTACACATAGTCTTATTTTCTTAAAAGAATTCCTTTAAAAAGAAGAAAGTTTTAATTGGTTGTTGTAGAAACTCTTCATTTACTCCAAATGAGAAACAAATATAGGGAGGGTAATTATTTCGGTAATCCTGAAAGGATACGCTTAAGCTTCTTATGCATGTTATAAAGCCTGTAAGAGCTTATTAAAATTTTAATATACTTCTGAAGAAATTTTCCATACTTGAGTAGTGCTGCCTGGAAAGGTGATAATAATTTATTTTCTTTTTACTGCTCATTTATATCGTACATTCTCTTTTCTTGTTTAGAAAAGACTTGAATATCTAATACGAATATTTTATGGTAATCACTAAAATGTGTTGCCTGTATACGTAAAAATGTTCGTAACAGTGAGCAAGTTTCTCGTCGCTTTAACGATCTTGAAGAAGATTCACTTTTTTGATTCTATTTACAACATAAACAGAGATCATGGCTATGCTACATAGTTTCACAAACTTTTTCACGAACCGTAAATTCAAAGGGAAGCTTTTGTTAACTTTACTATGCGTTTATGCATAGAAAGTATATTTTTTAGCTTTACACCCTAGCATATATATGCATATATATCTATATATATGCAAGATAAAGTTATAATTTTAATTTTTAATATACCTTTAAATCTCCTTTGTAATTTTATTACATCTCCTTCCTGTCCAAAGAATAATAACATGCTAATACTTTTTTTTAGTTGTGTATATTTACCCATGTCGTACGATTCTTATATAACTCTCATGATGCCTCCAAAATTTTAACAGGAACAAACGTAACTTCGGGATCCTTAATCTGATTCTTAATCATTGTTTTACATATCGCTCCCTTCTCTCGTTTGCTTCTGTGCTGCCCATGTCATATCTGTCACTTCTTTTCTACAATCAATTGTATTTCTATGATTATGTCAAACATGTGAATGTATTACTTTATTGTATCACTTATCAATTTATTCAATGAAAATGATCTGTGAAAGTCTCATCAGGCATCTACTTCTCCATGTATTATTTGCATCGTCATTATTTTCAAAATATATTATTACTTATAGAGAGAGAGGAAGAGAAACAGATAAACTAGATAATCAAATATATGGAAATAATTGGTAAAAGAATGAAATCTTTCATCAATATCGGCATTTCATTCAAAACTATCTGTCTTAATTCTTCTGTGAATGAACAAATGTAAATCTCTTGGATGATAAATAATAGGATGTCAAATCATTTTTTCTGAAACACATGGCATTGATTTTTTTTTAATATTTTTTTTATTTTTCCTCGAGTGGCAACGAAAGAGTATTATGATGGAAGTCAAGTTGACCAATTATGATGGAAGTCAAGTTGACCAATTATGATGGAAGTCAAGTTGACCGATTTTTATGAAGCGCACTTAGTAATCTTGTAATTTTAGTTGTACCATTTCAATGATATGTAAATAAGGCGCAAATAAAATATTTATTGCGTAAGTGCAGAATTTTTAATAGTTTTAAAGAAAACACCTAACATGTCAGAAGTGGGTGACAAGGATTATTACCAAGGATTTAATAACGTATTGCCTTAAGCCAAACTTTGGAAGCTCGCCAAAAACGAAAGTAAAAAGGTACGTGCATTTATAAACTGTTTATATTATGTCTGAGTATTAAGCGGAAAGAACTAAGTATAATTCTTGTATTAGTATACGATTTTGAATAGTAAGGACTATAACGAAGAATTTACTAAACAAATGCTAGATATAATTATAAATGATCATTTAAATAGGGAAAAGTTGCAAATTTTAGAAAAAGAAAGAACATTTGAACTGCAAAAGTTGGAAAGTAGAAGCGGAAGTAGCAATGTAAATGATTCCGTTCCTTCTAATGTTGGTAGAAGTAATTTTTGTGATAGAAATAAATTAATACATACGTATGAATTGAGTGACGGTGATATAAGTTTTTATTTATTCTTATTTGAAAGACAAGCACGACGTATTGAGTTGAAAGAACAAAATTTGGTTTCGCAGGGTCATTAAACAACTGCTATTGAGAAAATTTAAGCTAAGCGCTGAACAGTTTCGGCAAAAGTTCGTTGATCATATTAAAATGTTGCGTAATACGTGAAGGGACTTCACGTTTGAATTAAAAAATTATTTCGAAGAGTGGCTTGCTGGATTAAATGTGGCAGATTTTGAATCTTTAAAACGCCTTATTATTGCGGACCAATTAAATAAAAGAGTCCCCGCTGCTATACGAGATTCTTTCACTTATGATTGGTCTATATTCATTAATCCTGAAGAATTGGCTGGAAAACTAGACGAATATGAAAATGCTCTAGCAGGGATGAAAGTACTTCAAGTAGAAAATAAAACTTTTAGGTATAATCTAAAAGTTTATAAAGAACCTAAATTTGGTTCTAAATTTTATGAAGCATCCTATACTCAGTATTCAAGACCAAGAAATGTTAACGATTCTGTGCAGACAGATAGTAATTTCAAAGTGGGTTTTAAAATCAGTTTTGATAATAAATGCAATTTGGGAGATAAATTTTATAAAATAGAAGAAAGGAAAAGAGAGTATAATTCTGGTATCCGCAATGAAAAGGGTGAGCCGAAGTGCTTCCTTCTATTGTAATGATTAGGGACATATAGCGACGGATTGTCCTCAACCTAAAAAAGAAATTACTTGCAGGAAATGTAATGAAAGGGGTTATACTTTTAAAAATTGTACGTTTAAGAGTTCAGACTTAACAAATGTTAAAAATTATTTATCCGTGAACCAGAACTCAGGTGTTTCACCAACTGTATATTTAAAATATGCTCGCATCAACAATGGAGAAGACATTACTGCAATCATAGGTACGGGTTCCAGTTCGTGTTTATTGAAACAGTCGTGGCTAGGAAACTGAATCGTATTATAAAACCTGATGCGGAGGAATTGTTTGGCTTTGGAAGCCAGAGTAAACCAGCCGCTAGAACACTGGGAAAAGTAACTGTTAATTTAGAGATGTGGAAGGATAGAACATTACAATTCTAATTGTAGAAGATGAAACACAACCATGCGATTTATTAGTTGGTCGAACATGGATTGATTTATCACATATTGCATATGCCAAGATAGGTAATACCTTGCACATACGCTGCGATAATGATTGCCCATTTTCACAGTTACAAAATGACATCAACGCTCCGCGAATTAAACTGAAGGCTACCCAAGAAATTGAAATCGAAAGTAATACGGTTAATTTCGTAAAAGCTAAAACTGATGAAGTAAATAACGGTTATGTTTCAATAAGTGGAGCAGAAGATGAGTTGGGGTCATTACTGGAAGTAATGCATGGAGAAACAGGGATACCAGTCACTAACTACAGTGATCGAAAACTGATTTTGAAAGAGAATCAGTGTATTCGTAGAGCAGAAGTAGTAGAATTAGGTAAATCAAATGAGATCAGAAAATTGAAAGTTCAAATCAAAAGAAAATAATGATACTAAATGAAATTAAAAAGTTTAAGAGACCGATTACTTTAGAAGAAATTAAAGTTAATAACAACATTATGCCAGAAAGAAAACAGGACGTTTTAGAGTTTATAAAGGAGTATCGAGATTGTTTTACATTAAATATGGAGGAATTTGGGTGTACAAACTTAACAAAGATGGATATTAAAGAAATTAAAGGGAATAAGCCTGTTTGAATGAAATCGTATAAAACCAACGCCGAGGAGTGGGCTTCTATAAAGAAAGTAATAAATGAATAGAAAAAATATGCAATTGTTACTGAAACAAGATCTCTCTATGCTAGCCCAGTTTTACTCGTAAGGAAAAAGAACGGATGAACTATGTTATGTATTACATACTTAGCTATTTCAGTTGTGAATTAAAATGTCTTAATTGTCTTAATTAAAAAATTAGGCAAAGCAAAAACCTTGTCTTTGGCGTAGATTTAAACTAAGTTTCGAAGGCAAATAGGTATAAGACCCCTTCCACCAGGAGCAAAGAACTTCTGCAACGAAAGAGAGGATCCACAGCTGTAATAAAAATTTAAGTCAGAAATGAAATCTTTAGAAATCTAACCATGGTTTCTAACTCTTTCTTGAGGATTTGTAGGACATCCTCTCAATGTAATTTGAGATATATCGGTCAAATTAAAGCGTGTTAAAGTTTCGCATCAAAGAACACGAATCATATTTCCGAAAAGAAGAAATAAGTAAATCTTCGATAGCTAAACATAGCGCTATTTCTATAGACAAATGAGGGTACCTTCTTCTATTAACTATACTACTATTTCTGTGGACAGATGGAGCTACTTTCTCCCTCGTTTCTTTGTTTTGGTATAAATACGGCTGTGGCTCCTCTTTTCGTTGCAAAATTTCTTTGCTCCTGATGAAGAAGAATTTCTTCTTGTTTGATCTCAAAATCAAAAGCGTTCTTCGTTAAAATCTACGCCGAACACAAGATCGTTGCTTTGTTTATTGTATGCTTTACTCTGACATGCGTTTCTTCTCTCTTGAGCTACGTGATATTTATATCCCATGGCAGCACTATAAATTTACAGAAATGCTTTTTTTCCAAGACTGATATTATTATAAAACCATAGTTTGCAACAGCTACAACATCAATAAAAAATGCCTTATCTCCACTGTCAACAACACATATGATGAATGAAATTAAAAAAATAGAATGTGTAAATATTTTGTGTAATGCCAGTAACTATGGAATTATTAAATTACTTTCTACTCGTATTTATTAAGCATTATTATTCTCACAATATGGTAAAAGCAATTAAGATTCGATAAAATTGGATTTTATGTGACCCAACCGCTGAATCCGTTGTCGAATCTATCCTAAGTGTGTTAAAAAACACTCCATGACATTCAGATATGTTGCTTATTGCAATGATTACTCTAATACTAATTTCGAAAATAAATAAATAGCTATGGAAAGTTTTTTTTTCCAATGGCGGGCCCTCAGCTGACTTCGGATTCACCACTGCTAAGGCCAGGAATGGTGGTCACCTTATTATGGAGGCACCTAATAGGTGGGCCAACTTTGCCTACTATAAAGAGACGGACATATACAGCAATGCCTTCTCCGAGATTCGAACCCGGGCCCTTTGGTATCGCAGTCGGCTGCCTAACCACTATACCGTCTAAGCGGCCTGTGACGAGAAGTATTTTCTCAAAATTAAAAGACACATAGACAGTATCGATTGTCCAGCTCAATTAATAACACCCCAGTTTAGAAAGGTTGCGACATTTTTTCAATGATATAGAATTAACTGTAATATAATATTATAATCATTCTTCGGTGCATATTGTAAGAGGAAAGGCACTGAAGAATTTCTGAGACTAGAAAATTATTTGAAAATATTACGGAAATTTTTAAAGACGACATCAGTAAAGCTTATATTTTTATAATTCAGTCAACAATGAATACTGTATTCCTTCATATATTTTCCCTCTCGTCTTACCCTACTCTTTTAGCCCCAGTTGTTGAAAGTTTTAAAAATATTCGTGTTATTTCCAAATTTTCACTTCTTTTAGAGAAAGATTTGCCTAAATGATCCTTCCCCTTAGAGATTGTTCTCGTCTTACTAATAAAGACAACCTCTAGCAAAATACCCACGAAAATCACATGAAACTTTCCCTTCTAACTGTTGAATTATATGTCAGCCTAATACCAACCTAATACTGCAAAGAAATAATTCGCAGAAGAAAAAATATTGTAACTATTAATACTAATGTTTACTTATGTTCTGAGATATTCTGATCGTTTTTAGAAGTAGTCATCTAAGAAAGCTGGTACTCATGAGAATATTCACTGCGTTTTAAAAAGCGTTATATAATATAATAGCATTTCCTTAAACATCTTTAATTTGCCTAAACTTTTCTAAGCACTCAAAAGCTACATTTTGGGATCAAGGAGTCTTGATTTAAACTATATTACTGCTTGATATAAACTATATTACTCCTTGATTTAAATGAAGATTTATTTGACACTTGCAAACGAGATTGTTAAGTCTGATGGGTTTCTCATTTAGCGTTGAAATTAGTCTTAAATTAACATGTACTGAAATAGTTTAAAATTCGATCCGTTTAAAATTCAACAGTGCTTTCTCGTATCATTAATAATTTAATTTCAGTAGAACTTCAAAGGCAATTTTCAGTTTTCAAATACTAGCTTTTATTCCGTCGTAGTAATTAATTTAAACTAGAAACTAGGAATATAATACATTTTGATATGAACATAAAATTATATTAATATACGCATCGTTAAAATTTATATTCAGATGAAGACTGTTCATGTAAAGCTCACGTCATAAAGCAGAATTTAAGCAAAACCCTGGAAGGTACCCATTGAATAGAGAAGGCAAACTGTAAATTCATCGTGTAAATACTCTCGAGTATTTTATGGTTAAATGCAATTTTGATATTAGTCTACAAATCTAAAAATTCTTTCTACCAAACGAATACTTCTAGTATACAAGTTAAACAGATATAGCGTAATATCCATAAATCTAAAACTAGAAGTGTATTAGACATGCTATGGGTTTACGAGAAGTTTTGATCAACAGCAAATACGATTCTGCTTGCATAATTGCGAAAAGCAGTGATATTTTCCTAATTTCCCCTTAGAGATTCGGGGAACCCAGGGGGAACGAGTTAAGTATTGATTCATCTGTATGCGTATTTAAATTTACAGAATTTGGTTCATTAATTTAAAGAATATTTCAAAACTTTGAATAGATAGATTGAATCTTGATGTTTTCAAAATGTTATTTAATGATCTTTCCAAATATATCATACCTTGTAAATAACATATTTCAAAATATTTCTTTACGAAAGCTCCAACAAAATATTAAAGAACAATATTTGTTTTCATTTTTTGAGCAGCATGGTGGGAAAAGTTATTTATGTATTCCCGAGCAGGCTTAAACCAACTCTCAGACAAAATCTGAAGTATAAATTCTCCTACTCGAATACAGAGACAATATGTTATCTTCAGCCTGAACAAAAGCTCTAATATTTTATTTAGAAGTATTATTATTATAAATGAGCCACAGAACGGCCAGTGTCTCTCTCTCTCTCATTTTCTCTCTTATTTTTTCCTGAAATTTTCTATCTGTTTCCAGTCATTCGGCCTATTTTAGCTGCACATGTCTTAACCTCTGGAAATATATACTCGTGTGTAAAAAGCATGATGTTTTATCTTTGAAATTTTACGGCAATGCTTAGAATATAAAATGCAAATATATACATTAAATTGCATTGAAATATACGTAGTACCTTTGCCGGCAATATATTTAAGTAATGCATGCTACAGGCGCGAATTTCATTCAGGTATTGCTTGTGTGTTACCATACAATTTTTATGTTCGTTACATTACTACATTAAACATTATATATGGTGATAATATTGCGTAGCAACTTCCTTTTATAAAAAGCTTTCATTTATTTCTCTCGTGATGTTTCACCGTACGTGAAATTTTGTAATCGAATTCTTACGTAATTCCGGATCAGCTTATAGAGTTATTAGGTTATTTTGAAGCAGGAGAGATGAAAAACGAGCAATTTCCTCCCCGGAACTCGAACCACGGAGCTCTCGAATAGGCGTCGAGAGTGCTGACCATTACACCATGAACGCATGCTAAGAAGGCGGGAGAAATACCTTATATACTCCTCCTTTTAAAGGGCAACTGGGGATTAGGGACACAGTCGCCAAATCCTGGTGGTGCAGAATCATCATCCACCATCATTTTAGTTCGAGCGCCACTGTAGGGTCATTAAATTTTATGAAATGGGAGTACATGAAAAATGAGCAATGCCCTCCTCGAGACTCTAACCTGGACATCTCGAATTCGCACCAATCTGCTAACCGTTAGACTGCGAAGGCGTACAGAAAGGAGAGAGAAAATATCTTATAAGGTATCAAATTGAAATTTTGTATACAGCCTGTTTGTGGATGAAAGTTCAACTTAATGTTTTACAATCGACGTTTTCAAAATTCGGTTTAGGTCTTTTTATTTAATAATTAAACAATTTTTCGAACCTGTTTTCTTTTAATGAACAAACTTATCTATTAGAATTTTACTGCTTGTACTATAGAATGCAACGGAAAAAACTTTTCAATGAAACTTGTATGAAAATTGTGATTCTGAATTTCTGAATTTTGTTGAGTTTTCGAAATTCGCTCGAATTTCTTTAGATTTATTTGAGGGTATGATTTCGAAATTCCAGCGTCTAAAAATTTGTCAAATATAAAGTTTTGAACTTTCGTAAATTGTAAAACACATTTTTGCTCTCTTTCAAAATGATTAGGTGGTACAGAATATAAAATGTAAGAATAAAAAATATTAATTAAGCCCTATCCTACATTTTTTTAAAAATATCTTGCAGTCTGAAGCAGACGTAACAAATGAACTTCGAAATCGTGGCGCACTTAAAGACGAAGTTTGGCAGTTTGCTACTTTTAATGACGAACTTTTGATACCCGTTTTTTCACGTTTGAAGCAAAATGCTCGTTGCAACATTATATCCGAAGTTGAATATTCATAGGAATTTCTTCATCGTCTGAACGATGTGCAGTTATTTTCCATTATTTCATAATTTTTTTAACTTACTGCTTATGTCTCAATAATGACTAAACATGCCATCATTCAAAACGTGTAACTGAGACTAAAAACAACAAAAAAACACAATTAAACAAAAAGGTTTTTGTACAATAAGCTTTTATTTAAAATGTATATGATAACAAACTTACCAAAAAGGAGAGAAATTATTTATCAGATAGTTTAATAGGAATAATAAATTAAATACTTCTACTTCGAGAATTCGTGTATAATTTTGCACCGCAAATAATAAAAGCGTGGGAGACCTAATAGTGGTGTCTATTAATTCAATTACATTGGCAAATATATCAAACCTCATCTGTTTACTTCCTTGAACGAAGTAAAGGAAGTATCGTAATCGCGAAAAATTTTGGATATTATAGTCCAAAGAAAATATCCATTTTGACCTCTCCCGAACCCATCTGAAGAATGTTTTGCGTGACATTTGTATGTACGGAGAGAATAAAGAGCTCTTCTTTTCCCAAAACGGATTGAAAAATGAATTTAAAATGAATTCAGTTGAGATTTTCTTCATGACGTCTGTATGTATGTGTGTACTTACGTGCATACTTTGTACGTATGCAGATATCTCGCTTAACTCAAAAACGAATATCCTCAGAGCGTTGAAATTTTGCATATGGGTCTGCTAGAACATGTAGTTTTCCATCTTTATTTTTCGTTTCAATCGACAGCATCGAACTTGTGTACATATATATATTTTATAAAGTAGTGTGTATGTCCATATATATACAAAGCCACTCTATTACTCAGCTCGGTGAGTCTAGATTTTTTTAGTCTTATACGTTAGTAAATTGTGCATTTTTTGCTTTAAAAGTGATTTAATTATCTTATTCTTATGTTATGGTTAAGGTTTTTATATGCCTTTAGTTAATCTGTATGCAATAGTCGTAGAATTATCAACAATTTAAAAATGCCCCTAAGCCACTCAGACGGTATAGTGGTTACGCTGCAATACTGACTGCAATACTGAAAGGTCCGGGTTCGAATCCCGAAAAAGGCAGGGATGTAAAATTGTCTGTCCCTTCATAGGAGGTAGCGGTGGCCGCCTATTAGGTGCCTCCATAATAAAATGGTCACCACTTCTGGCCTTAGTAGCGGCCAGTGCTTTTATAGGCAAGTGCCTGCCATTCATAAGAAAATGCCGCTAATACAAAAGAGGCCGTCATTTGTTTACATATGGAACTCTTAAAGTAAATTAAGTCAGTTAGTGCATCAAATTCAGAGTCTAAATTAACTTGCTAACTAACTAAATTAACTTGCAATTTCGTGCATCGGAAATTTTGTCTTCCTGGCCGCTGACCGAGTTGCTCTTTTCGACTTTAATTTTAATTGTAAAAATTCTTTTTAATTGTTTTTAACTGTATTTGGTATTTTACGTTTTCTGTATTTCACGAGGTTTTATGCACTTTTGCCTTACCGCGAAGTGAGAACTGAATTGATTGAATCAGAAGTATATATGTATAATGAAATTCGAGGAAATAAGTTTAAATGAAGGACAGCAAAAATTGCGTATAATTTAATAGCCGTAGAAAGAAGTCATGTGATGTCCCCATCAGATATTTTAATTTATCATGGGCATTCCACGCTTTTATTATTCGCGATGTAAACGAATTCCGTATTTCCAATAAAACGTTTTTGTTTAAAAATCTTTCCTTAACTGTATTTTATTTCGTATCTTTCTGGAAAGGATTTAAAACAACTTCAAACACCACTTAAACCGTCGTAGTCTATGTCATTTAGTTGATGACAACAGACGAAGATAAAAATAAGCAATACACAGTTACAGGCTTTGGTTTCTAAAGCTAAAATATAGCCTCATTTTAGGTTATTCTCAGTTACTGAAACATTCGTCTGTACTTTTCAAAGATCACCTACGCAAAGAATGTAAGAATTACCATTTCAAATTTTGAACAGACCCATAGCCTCATAATTATCCTATTTTACTAATTCTAGGGCAAATAGACGCATTGTATTGGGGTATTGTTCCCTGACAATTTAGAAACGTCAGCTGTCATACGTTAAACTCAAGATTGTGTTCATTTTACGGAAACTTCTGAGCAATCCATCATTCATAACAAAGTATGTCTGTTACTATGAAAGGATGAGAGTTTCGTAACCAATTGGGTGGAAGGATTCGAAGAGCTGGACAAGCAACTCCTGTGACACAACGAAGTTTAATGTACTGAAGTTGTTTATCATATGAGCATCTATTTTAACCTAGGTATCGGGATTCTTAACTATAAAATGATTAGGCTTTTAATACAGTTGATCTGCCAAATGAAAATTGCATATTACCATAATTTAATTTTCTTTTGTTAGTTTATAAAGACGATGAAATCATATACCCCTTGCTTTGCTGATATATCACCTTTCCAAAGGCATATATTTTCTACGAAATTTCTCATTAATCAATGTAATTTCTGGTAAATACTGCATCAAAATACTAAAATGCAATAAATATTGTGTTAGCTAGAGGAGATATGCAGCAAGAAAATCAAGTTGCCAATTTATTCTAGCTCACATTGAATTATAACAGTTATAATTTAAAGTACACTCTTAGACAAAAAAACGACGCATCACGACCCACCGAGAAGATATAAAGCAAGTTGGACACAAATTGATATGCATACAGATTTCGACGGAAAATGCAAAATTTTTCATTTTGGCTGCCAATGAATGAACGGTTGTCGCTACAGAGCATCTGATCTGCCCAACTGGCAGGCTATTTAAGAGGAGAAATTACGATTCCAGGTCATAAATTCTTCACAAATTTCATTCCGTGTACTCTGGTAGACAGTAACTATGCCTCGCATACAGGTGCGCGAACGATATGCGCAGATGTCAAAATTTGAGAGAGGTCGTATAGTTGGGCTTAAAGAAGCCGGTTGGTCTTATTGGCGAATAGCTCCATATTTGAGCATCAGCGATGCCACTATTAGACGATGCTGGCAGGAATGGGTGAACCATGGCCGCACACAGCGTCAAGAAAGAAGCGGTAGGCCTAGCGAAACGACAGAACGTGAAGACCAAACAATCGTCAGAGGGGCACTCACAGCCCACATGCATCACTGTCATCGATTGTACGTGCAACTAGTGCTTCAGTGACCGCAAGGATCATTCATAGACGGCTCACAAACAGGGAGCTTAGGTCACAGCGCCCCTTGCGCCAACTACCATTGACCTCTGCACAACGTCAAACCCATTTGCAATGGTGTCGGGCTCATTCGCACTGGAATGTCACTGACTGGAGTAGAATAGTCTTCAATAATGAGACCCGCTTTGAACTGAGCCCCGATGACCAGCTAAGGCGAGTCTGGAGACGCCCCAGACAGCGGTGTGATACCAACCTGTCTTCCTGCAGACAGGCTAATAACTAAAAGTGATGGTCTGGGGTGCCATTTCATTTCATAGTAGGACTCCTTTGGTTGTCATCCGTCGCAACCTTACAGCACAGCGGTACGTCGACGAAGTTCTAAGGCCCGTTGTGTTGCCCTTCATGTCACGCCACCGTGGGCTTACATTTCAGCAAGATAATGCCCGCCCCTACACTGCACATGTTTCTACTGCTTGCTTTAGTGCTTGCCGAACATTACCTTGGTCAGCAAGGTCGCCGGATCTCTCTCCTATTGAGCATGTTTGGAGCATTATGGGCAGGGCCCTCCAACCAGCTCGAGATATTGACGATCTAAGGCGCCAATTGGACAGAATTTGGCACGATATCCCTCAGAAGGACATCCGGTACCTGTATCAATCGATGCCAAGACGACTAACTGCTTGCATAAGGGCCAGAGGTGGACAAACGCGTTACTGACGTTTTCACTTTGTGAAGCTCTATCACTTCAATAAATCATCCAGTTTTTCTCAAACTGTAACCATTTGTTTTTCTGTACATGTACATCACTTCTACCGATTTTCGTCGCATTCGGATAACTCCTTCTCGGTGCGTTTTTTTTTTTTTTTTTTTTATAAGAGTGTATACAACAATGTAACTGTTACACAATTGTTGTAACAGTAGTCTAATAACTGTTGATATAATTACAACAATAATGGTGCTGAAATACAGCTATGGATGCTACGAATGTTACAGATATAATATAGCAACTCTCTCAGTATAGAATTTCCAAAAAGCCATAACCTTGAGGTTCGATAAGGTGAATGCGCCAAAGAATAAAAGATGAAAAACACAGCTAGGTATACAAGTCCTCATATACAACTTATTTCTTCGCGTATTCCCCTGCTTTTAAGTTTTCGGTTATAAAAAATGTAAAGATACTCGTATAATTTTCACTTTCTCCTGTTTTCTATAGTTTTCCCTTCTGATGTCTAGTTTATTGGTAAATTGTATGGCTTTTATTGTTTCTATTTTTATTTTTATTTAATGTATCAATTTCTAATTGTATTTTGGTATTAGGACTTCACCCATTTAATTTTTCCTTGTATTTATTATTTGAAGCGTATTTTGTGCAGGTTCTTTGTAAGCTTTCCGGACGTGGCCAGGTAATCTGACACTTTAAAAACTTTCAAACATGTGATTTCCCTTACTTCTACTATTTATGTTCAAGTTTATCTACTGTTGATGTGCTATCTATCGAAATCCGAGTTTTTTTTCTGTCCTTTTCTCCTTAGTTCCTCTATTGTTCCTCTTGAGAATTATGGTCAAGATTCATTCATGTGATGTGGTGCCCCTGGGGCAAGTGAGCCTCACCTGTCCGTCAGTAATATTAATATTACTGTGCATTCTTTTGTAATGTACGTCTCTTTTAAAGGAATAGTATTGATATAGTTGCCAGTATTTTATCCATGATTGCTTTTCATTATGTTCTTAGTGCAGCCAGGTCCTTCGGAAATAAAATTACTCACATAATTTCTCCACCTCAATTTTTTGGATGATAAAATTAGTTAAAAGGGGGGCAAAATAGGCAAGGAAGTATGGTAGTTACATACCAGTAGTTTATGCTTTGTACCCATAACTATAAGAGTTAACAATAACTGTAATAGTTAGAGTTTCTGATATACAGTTAGATATGTGAATAGTAAATTCAGTTGCTTTATTGTTCTTTCGGATAAAAATAGCAATATTATATGAACTTAGAATAGTAGAAAAAGTAATATTCCTATGTAAATACTGAATTCAATTTATTGTTCTTTTGAATAAAAACAGCAATATTACATGAATACTGAATAATAGAAATAGTACTATTCCTACTAACTAATTTATTTATCGCATCGATCTTATTTTTCCAAATTATTAAGAAAGTACATAAAGTAGTTAATAGTATTGCACATTTTTTGTAAATATTTGCACTTATTTGTTTTTATTTGGCTTTTCTGCATTTTTATATTACTTCACATTTGATTATATTTTTTCTATTTATTATATTTTGCGTAACAATTATATTCCGTATTTTGTATAATCTTGAATCTGGTGCTAATATCTTTGTTTGTGCATGTTTTTATCATACATTATGCAGTAGATCGTTTAATTCTAATTCGATTGAGGAATAAATTGTTAAAATAGCTCAAACAGAATCAAAAATATGGAGGAAACCTTTTTAACGTAACATGGCCAAATATGCTAATTTTTATGCTGAATTAGCAGTAGTCTGCAAGTTTTTAGAAAATGCAATTCCAAGTGTCACTTTTCTGGAACTTCCAAAAGTGCCTTCCCTTCTTCTTTAACAGCCCTAAGAACAGAGACTATGAGCAGCCGACAATCCTCAAACAACCTTAGTAGTAGTAGATGAGTCGAATATATCGTAGTTTGTTCAAACTTTTGAGCTTATTATAGCTTTGGACGTTTCTCTGTGTTTGATAAAATTCGATTTTCTTTGCTTGATAAGAAAATTTCGTCTTATCTTGTAACGATTTATTTTGTTCTAACCAATTATTTTTAGTTTTCCTTTCCTTTCCCTCCTGATTTCAGTTTCCTGCAGGAATGTAAATTTGTTATGACATACATGCAAATCTAAACGTGTTTCAGAAGCAATATTTAAGCTGCATTTCAAGAGTTCGAAAAGAGTAGTAGCGGACTTAGTTCCAAGTTTATAAGCTGCGCGTTTGAATTTAGCTCTTAGCAAGTATTACACACTCGTTAGAATTATACTGATATTTCTAGGCTCGACTTTGCTGTGTGCAGCCGATTTAGCTTTAGTTAAGCGAAGGAGCCAGTCCTTAGATATCAGCGATTTGTTATATTCTTTTTTTCTGTTAAATTACTTTAGCCTCAAGTGGTGGTGATTTGTGAGCACGAAGTCCGTGCGCACAAATCAGTTTTAATTTAGTTTAAATAAAAAGGTTACTTAAAACCTTTCTTCTGCAGTAATTATTCTTCAAGGCACAGCGAATATTCTCTACTTCATTTTCTACTTAGAGTCCAAATTGTATGCTACCTAACACAACAAGGAGACTGTATAATCTCTGCTTCTTTGACCTGTTTATAGCTGATTGATCATGTTACTACATGAACTGTAATTTACCTTAATGAAGAATTAAGTCTGTATGTTCATGACGATTAGTCATTTAAGGAGATGTCTACGAAACTGCAGCATGTAATAGTTACAGAGTATCAGTTGAGAAGATTATTATAAGTTGAATGTGATATAAAAAAGCAAGACCTTTCTAAAAATATCAGTAAAAATCTTTATGCACTCAAAGTAGCGCAATATGGAAGAAACTGACAGAGAATACTTGATATAATATTTGTTTATTGTTTCTTTTGCATATTGAGCTATTGTATACATAAGTAAATCAGCCAAGTTTCCGAAAATTCTATTAGTTTCTTTGAACATTTGGAATTATCTTTTCTCCTGAGAGGCTTATTAAATCTTGATAAAAGCAAAAGAGTTTTTTTTTCTAGCTGGAAAACTCATCTATACATTTTTACGATAGTATGCGCGTAACTAATTACACTACGCTAGTTAGTAGAAGCAAACAGGAAGCTTATCACGGCGTTATGACTCCTAGACTACTTCTCTAAGGAAAAGTGTTTTCTAGGAAAACTTTCTAAGAGGACTGGCGTTTTATGTCACACACGTTACATGCATTGAAAATGACTCAAATGTAACTAGCTCATTCAGCCGTCTGGAATTTAGCGTAAGACGAAATACTGGGCTCTCGAGATCTTCCCTATTCGATCACTGGAACCTTTGCAGAAACTTTAGAAACTTCAAGAGAAAATTTCCAGACCTGCTCCCTATAAGTGTCCCTCTTTTCTCATAGTTTCGCTGCTACATGATAAAAAATAGCGGAAACCCTCTTATACCACGGCAACGTAGTTTCCATAGTAGTACATTAATGAATATGCGTTAACCCTTTTATAACACTTTATGTATATATATGCGTAAACCCTTTTATAACACTTTATGTACATATATGCGTAAACCCTTTTATAACACTTTATGCATATATATGCGTAAACCTTTTTATAACACTTTATGTATATATATATTTCGATAACACGATTTTTATTCTAAACATTTACAAAATGAAGTTATGTGCTAAGCCATCGTATGTAGTACACAATAACAACATATTGTTACGAAAAATTCGGCGTTTGCGCCTGTATGTAAGCTTTCCGGCATAGCACTAGGGTTGCCATAAAATAGTGTATGGTAGGGTTGCCAGATTGGCGACTTTATCGCCCATTTGGAGACCAAATTGGCGATATCCCATGGTCCAATCGGGAAGCTTCTAGAATAACTTCCTGTCGAGATATTTCTCGAAACGTGTGGAAATTAAAGAAAACCTATATAAACCCTTGCGTTTCTGAGAGCAGTGAGTTGCGAGTTAATTGTGAAGTAGTGTGAATAATTGTGATTATTGTGAGAATAGCTACTTACTGTGAGTGCTAAGCTACGCGAGAGTTTTGTGAACGGAAAGCGATCGAGATAGTGCTTTGCCGTGAAGCTATCTTTACAGTATAGCTTGACAGTGTATTGGTGATTGTTCCACGGTGTTTTATTATAAGTTTAGTGTTGCCGTGAAGTTACCTTTACAGTTACAGCCTGAAGCTGTGTTGCTGATTGTTTCAGCGTATTTATTGTAGATTTTCGACGATTTTAAAGGTAATTTTGGAACTATGCTGTAAATAGTGATTTTTGTAAATAAATTGTGCTTTTTACTGTTCTGCATCGTGTTTTCATCGGATACTCTCAAATCCACGAACAATATTTTTTTTACACATAAAAAAATAAAATAAATTCCTTGAATACTTAGAATCTCTCACATTGAAATTCTTTTGAACTCCAATAATGGCCATTATTTATACAATGTGCACTTGTGATCAAGTGTCTGGTTGGTTAGTTTTCATAAATTACATAACTGTGCGTTTTCAATTTTACGTTTGGGTGGGTGTTACTAATTAGCTTTGTTTTCTTTAAGGGTAAATTTTAAAAAACTATATTTCAGTTTCAATCTATGTCTGGAAACGAAAGGTAAACAACTTTTAAAAGAAAATTTATTCCTGTAGAGAGCAAATACTGAATCATTTGTTAAAAAAAAAAGCATCTGGTATTGCAAAATGTCTAAACTTAAATGAGGAAACCGTGACAAGTGTGATTTTGTTTTTTAAATTTTCGGAGCACATTCGCCTAAAATAAACCACATCGAAATAGGACAAACATTACTCCTACAGCAATAAAAAATATCAATGTCACTCTTTCTTTAAACCTAAGTTCTTTTAAGCGAAATGTATGGACGCAGTCTTACAGCTGTTTGGGTTTCAGTGAGGAAGTCAGCTTTACATATTTTGTATACATGATTCATACGTATTTGGCATATATGATGCAGAAATTTTATATAAATATTAACTTACGTTCCTCTTAAGAATTCAATACGTTAAATTAAAATGAAATTACCATTAAGCAATGAACTATCTAAATTGTTTACGTTATTCGTGCACTCCAAGACAAAGGTCAAACAGAATATCAAAACTATTCCATAAAATGCGGTAATGACCATGTAAATGAAGAATATGGTAATAACTATCAGGAATGCTTTGCAGATTATATAAGGTTTTAATTTGGTTTACTTGATTATGCCAAAGTACACAAGGACTGTCTGCCAAAGTGCATAAAAACTAA
>KK113249.1:263787-292598 GCA_000611955.2 Stegodyphus mimosarum
GAGAGCCGTCTGGTAAACATAAAAAAGAAAGGAATGAAAATAAAAGTGAATGTGTATAGTCTTTCCTTATTTTGGCAACATATACTAAGTCAAAGCTCCTATCCAAGCGACTAATCGCTAGGTCTAGATAAGCAAACAGAAACGTACTAAGAATGTAAAATACCCATTCATTAAGAACTCAATAAGATGAACGGAAGGCACTCTCGGTGGTTACAAACCATTCAGCATTTAAGGTGTTAACTCAAAAGTAGAATGTTAAAAGAAAACCAAATCTTATTTAAGCGCAAAGGCTAAGCAGAAATATTTAAACTCGCAAATATTAGTAACATAAAATAACTGGCTAATTTACATAAATACCTTACAAATGTTATGATAATAATCCGTGCTTACCACGTACATGTCTGTTTTGTCTGAAAATATACCATGAAATAGTTTGAGCTGCAGAAACAATATGATCTAATTCAACTTCTACAGAATAAACAGTATGGACACGTGTAAAAAGTGATTTTACCATAAAATACAATTTCGAATTTTTTTCTTAATAATTAATAAAAGAAACTGAAATCTGATCTTTGTCTGTATATTCATGTTTGAAACACTTTGACGCCTGAACCCACTTTCACGGTTGAAATATTTTGAACTAAGCAGTTAGAGTAGGGCTGTTTATTTGGGAATTAATTCCTAATAATTCGAAATACAAAATATAAGATCATATTTGTTTGTTATAATTTGTTTGTTTGAAATAAGTTTGTTACAAAATTATTCTGTGATAAATTTACAACTTTGGCGAGATTTTGCACTCATATAGAGAAAATTATTTTAAGTTTTAATTACACTTAAATTAACACTATTCTACCTTACCTTTCAAACTTCATATATTCGCTCAGACCAGAAAGTTATGCAAATTGAAGCACGTATAAGAAAGTATTAATGTTTGCGAAAGTTAATTGCAACTCATGCCACACTAAACGATGAAACGATCGTCTTGCTGTTCTCAGGAGCTAATGTCAATCTGTCTGGTAAACGCTAACTCTTAGATACCTTATCGTTTACCGATATTCCTCGATGTCAGTAATTGCCCCTTGTAGCTGAGAAAATATACCGACCTTTTCTTCTAAAATATTTGATTTGATAATTATAGCTTAACAGGTCAAAAGTTTGCTATAATAACTAATCGTTCTAATAAGTTTCTATAGTTTGTAAATTCCTAATATATGTCTATAGTATGTAAATTCTGATTTCAGTTTCAGTTTAATTATCATTTAGTTGTAATATATCAAGTGTGTATAGTATTTTATGTTAATTAACCGGTTATTAACCCAAAGGGGCTATTAATTTCTTTTTCACATTTTGCGTCGATTCATTTCCTGTGTTGATTCACTTTTCAAATTGTTGCCACCAAATATTACAGACTTGTATTATATTTAAAGAAATTAAATAATGAAGAATCTGGATGAATGTATGTATGTTTCTCGCATTGTGATAAAACAACAATAGCTAGAGCCATCAAAATTTGAATAATGTAATCTTCCATAGAATATGGGCATGTAGAAGCCCTAATTTGAATTCGAAATTTTTCTTATTATCGATTTCATATTTTGTAACACTTCAACAATCAACAAACTCGACGATTTCAAAGAGAGCAATGGCAGCACTGTACAGAAAAGAAAACATTTTTATCTCCAGCTCACGAGACTCTGCATCGGAAATTCTAAAAATATACTTATTTTTAAATTATTTTGCCATATTGCTGTTGAACTGAATTTACTATAACTTCTTCTTTCTGTAGCTCTCATCAAAACGCAAATTAGTTGCTTAAGTTTTTAAGCCGGGGATTTGAATGTTTTAGGATTAGAGCTTCTGGCAGCCTCGCTTTTACTTACGTGCTTGCAGTTATATACCATCGCCAGCTCTTCTGAAGTTTATTCAGGCTTTAGCCATTTTACTAACTAAAGTAAAATATGCGCAGTTAATTATTTCAACCACATTAAAAAGACTTTTTGTGTACTTTCAAACTACGTTACTTAAATTTGAGTTTCAGGTTTTGTTATTTTAAATGCCCGTAAGTTGCGAAGTTCGTTCTGTAGCACAAGTAGAGTTTTCTGTTAATTTTGGAAGTTAAATAAAAAGTTATTTTAACTTTTGTAAGATTTTGTCATCCTGATTTAAAACCATACAAATGGACATATAAAGTTTTTTTTTTTTTTAATTTTAAATCGATGCTTAGGCAAATTGACTTTACTCAGGACGCAGAGAGATTTTAGTCGATAAAACATCGCTGACATTTAGGAAGTAAGATCTAGTGAAAACCATTAGGTAAACATACATTTTTTAATAGTTAAGTAGTAGAGTTGGAGTTTAATGAAGAACATTAATTAGTTAATTATTCAAAACGTAGTTGTGCACTTTATCATTTGTTTCAGTGAGTCACTTGAACACGAGGTTTGAAACAAACATAAAATAAAGTATTAAAGTAAAGTAGTAGTTTTAAAGGTAGCCACACTTTCTGTTCTGCAAGGACAGGAAATCGAATAGTGAAAGCACTGAATTTTTAATTAAAATATATTACTTCTCTTAAAGAGATGTATGGTCGCAAATGCAGTTATTCTCCTTATGGGTTTTCAAATTTCGCTGCTCTCTACTCAGAATTTTACATTGCAATTTTTATTGCATGTTGAGATATTCCGCATTTTACTATATTTTAATTTATGTCTTTTCATATCAATAAAAAGTACTTCTAGAGCTGGGTCACATAAATTATATCTCTAAGTTTTCTAAGCCCTGATTTCATAAATAAAACCGAAGTAAATAAATATAGAATTTCAGAAAGCCTCTTGAATGATCCCTACATCTGCATGTTCTTTAACTGAACAGATATAAAACCATTAAAAAAACGGGAAGGTTAAAATTATGTGAAATATTTTTTTACATATCTAATTCATAAATTTAAACATCCTTCGCTTAAAGAAATTAACAGAAAAATTTAAATACTGAGTAATGAAAAAGTGAATTAGTTCCATAATACATATCTCTATAAAAAATTACTAGATGCGAGAATAATTCTATGAAGGCATGTAATATAGAAGAAAATGGAGAATAAAAGACCTTGTTAAAAGAATTTGTTCGTAATAAGTAAAAAACATCAAAACTTCAACAAGCGCTTCAATTTTGCCCATAACATTTCCAGCTGTTTCAGAGGAAGGAAAAAGAAAACTTCAAAAGAAAATTTCAACTCAAAAATATAAACATTAAAAATCTAATCAAAAGAGGAAATAGCAATAAAACATCTTCAGATCTGAGGTTGTCCAATAAAATGGCGTCGAAGAAAACGAGAACAAAAGCTCTTGTAAGATTCTGCTTTCAAAATTTCTTTTCGGGTACTAGCGACAAAGGAGAACTATAGAAAATTTTAATGAAAAAAGGAAAAACTTCGATCTAAAATGCGAAAAATTGAATTGCGTTTTCCTTCTGCGTAACTACTTATCCTATTGATATTAATGTTTGTAAAAACATTATTAGGATGCGAAGAATAGCGTAAATAAGCCGCAATCTTCAAAGCTGTTTTTCTTTTGCAAATGTAAAAGGAAACGAGGATTAATATTCGTTGCTTTATGTTAATAAATCTTACCCTTCTATTAGATGATATATTTCTGTTTCAATATCTTTAAAAATCAGCTTTTAGTGATGATTTAAAATTGCTTCTCAAACATATAATACGATTTATTTATTTTCGTAAAAATTCATTTGTATTTCAATCTGTAATTCAAAATAAAAGGTTCAAACTTTGACTAGCACGCTCTTGAGGTCAGGCTCGAATCTCGAATAAGATTTAACGTTTGTGACTGTAACGTCATTGTGGAATGGATCACTAAAGGTCTTCCGAATGTAAGATTAATGGTGTATTAAAAGGATGTGCGATCTCTCTTCATCGTAATTTCTTGTGTGCTATTGGTTAAAATTTACCATACACTGTTGAGTAATTGCTAAGAACAGATCTGAAACTGCAATGGAGTATAACAGGAAGCGAGGATTGAGGATATGCAGGATATAATATTATTGCCATACTGTTCGGACGTTAAAATAAAGGACATTAATTTCTCAGGAAAATACGGAAGGTTTAGGCGGGAAATGGAAAACAGCATATAAATGATATCAGATACTTTGACAAACGTTTCAGTACGGGTCCACGGTAGAGTGCTGCATGTCTTGTCATCCTCTGCATAACATTATTTAGCATCTGTTGTAGCAATTGATCCCACTTCTCAGTTATTGCATGAATGAGGATCTTCTTCTTCGTTGGGGGATATTTTCGACCAGAAGTCGCCTCCTCAGAGCACCCCAAACATACTCTTCTCGGTGTCTAGACAATTCTGAGCAGCGAGTGTTCGATGACTTGATATGTTGTCTTCTATGAAAAGACATTATCATCGAAAGTGCCCAAAAAGGTGAACTTCATCAATGTATCTTTGGCCGGTCATAGTCCCAGCTGAAATCATATGTAGGGACGTGCAACCTATAGCATGATACTATCGGATATCGGTCTCTGAACGCCATCAGTTGATGTCTACAATTCGATGACTAACTGAATCTACTTTCATATGAGGATAGCAAGCAAGCCCATTTCTGTTCAGTTCCATTGCGATGTTCACGAGATCACTGCAAACCGGCGGTACGATGCCATCTGGACAGTGGGACATTCACAGCTGGTGAGTGGGCGTATAGTGATTCTTCTTCCAAAAGTCTGGCTGCAGCTTTTAAACAGATCGCGGTCCTGTAGCAGGCAAAAAACTCATTAACCTGAGCTGTGGTGCGCCATTTTCTTTTTTGCCTATAGGGCATTGTGTCCCTCGGGTGTCGCACACCTAACACGACTCCGGCTGTGAAGCTGTCTACTTGTTTTAATTCTTTAAATTCTTTCCATAGACATGAAACAACGCTGTGGGTGATTTTGAATTCTCTAGAAATATCTGTTATTTTCGGCCTTCTACGATTTTTCGAATGATAAGGCCATGCGTAAAATTATCTACGTCATGTGAAGAAGACACACTGAAGCTTTCAAAATCGTCAATTAAATGTTTTCCATAAAATTGTCACTGATACAACTGCACACACGCACCAAATCCTTTAAATATTTGCTCAGCACTATCACGTAATAATCACAAAGAACTCAAAGTTCGACAGATTTCTTGGCACGAGAAGATGTATTCTGTGAGTTATATGTAATATAAATCCTGTTAAACTTACTTTCGTTACCATTAAACTAATGATAAATTCTCGTACAGTAAAGAACCTTCTAAATTTGGGCAGTTCTACACTACTGTAAATGCTACTCCTAGGACCATAAAGACAGGGAGATGACTTACCGCTCTGTATAGCACTCTAAAGTACAATCATCATAAACTCAAATGAAAGTTTTTAAACTTTTATTTTTAATAAATCTTTTTATTTACTCTCAACCCAAAAGTTGCACAAAACTTAAAATATATATCGGAACACAATATCGGAAGCCTGAGAGAAATTTAGAACAAATTTCAAATTAAATTATTAAATACGAAGTAGAACGCGTCGGCTAAGCTTTAATTCTGGACGCAATATTTTTAAAAAACAATAGCGGATAGCACAGCTAAAGCCAATAAAGCAATTCACTAGCAAAGAATCATAACCGTGTAACCTGTTAGCGTCGTATATATTGACTCCGCGTTTACATACTTTACTACATTTTAGTTAAAGTAGACGAAGATAGAAGTAATAATAAAGACAAAATAATTAGATAACAGTATTTATTAACATAAAACTCTGTAAAGTGTTTAACTTGCTTAAATTTATTCTTGAGTTCACCTAAGAATCCCAATTTCTTGGTCATCAAGAATAGCACAAACTTATTTAAGTTTCTTGAAATTAATCTGCCAATAAAATAAAGAGTATGATTCCAAATTCAATTGAACCGACATCGACAATGCTGTCAAGAGGTAGTAAGTTTACATTGAGCGTATAATCTATTGCGATTTTAAATTACTGTTCAAAGTTTTAATTTAAAAGATTAAATTTAAAGATTTTAAAAATTATTATATGTAACGCAATAATCGTATTTTTTTCCGTTCAAACGTAATACTACATTGTATTCATTGGAGGTTCTTTTTCTTAAGATTTTCTTAAATTCTTATGAAATCAGTTACAAGAATACAAAAGTTATAAATGATAATCCATCTTATACGTTTTCAGTGATCGCAATATTTCTAATTCAATCAAAAATTTACCCGAAATATCTAATTATTAAACAATGAATTAAAACAACCATGCTGAACATTTCTACATACAGATAACATTCAAGAAAATATTGAGGTTGTAAACATTTTCAGATAAACGTAGATTTTTCTTCCAACATCAAGTATTTTAATATTTTTGTGATATATGTAGGGTTATAGGATCAAAAGCACGAGATAAGTATAAAGTAAATTTATTATGAAATTACTAATATGAATGAAAGATGATAAAAATGGGATGATAATATAACATGATAAATTGACATAACTAAAGGTAACGATAACCCCACAAAGATTTGTAATTCCATAACAGTTCGCGTAATACTGAGTAATTCTCTCACACCATCAGTCTATAAGAGTCCTACAAGCACATAAGCTCATGCCTTTAGAGAATACGTCTATTCTCATCCATGGCTAGCTATAGACAAGCTTCGTCCGCTTGGAACCGGAACCTAAGGCTCGATGAAACACGTTTGTTCCCTACGACGTCTGGTACTCATCTACCTCTGGGTGTTGTCTCCGCATCTCCGCGCCGCGTTGTGGCTCTCGGCAGATGATGTCACCTAGCTAGCGGTTCTGATTTCCCACATATATATCTTTATAGGTACGCAGAGGAATGATTATTGTGCAGAAGAAAATATCACACATCACGTTTTTAAAAAAAAAAAACCTCCGTATTTCATTCAGAAATTTAAGTACAATACGAAAAACCATACAGGTCTTTCTTGCGTTTTTTTTTACCGAAGGCGATGGTTTTTAGCTTTCTTGCTCTGAGTCAATAGAGCGTGCAGGTTTGAGAATAAGACGGATATTGCAATTAGATACTTAATTTAGAGTCATTTATGTAGTTTAATTATACACATTATGATGAATATATTTAATGTGGTAATGGTCAAACCTGTTTGGTCCACGGTTAGTGAAAGCGCTTTGTTTACAATCTTAAGAAAATAAATTGCGACATTAACTACGATACTTTGTAATAGGCCTTAACTTAAATATTTTAATATTTATTTGCGATATATTTTATTTTTCTAATTAAAATTTAAAATTTACCCAGGGTTAGCTTTTAATGTATTTTAAAGGTTAAAATACATGCTGTTTTCCTAGATCCATTCTAAATGTATTTGATAAATTTTCTTATAATACAATGTTTATATTTTCATGTTTACTTACTTGAGTTATTTTGACTTCATAACGATTAGTTTTCTTTCCTATTTCCTTTGAATTTGTACTTGTGTTCTGTAAAATATGTGTTTTAACTTCTCTACATCTTTTATAAGTAATATCAGACTCCATAGGTTTTTATGAGTATATCAGACTCCATAGGTTAACTACTTTTGCTCTGAAGAATTCCTGAACCTTATTTTCTTCTGCATAATTACTTATTTATATATTTTCTAGCCTTCGTCTTTTAATGTTCTTAAGCTTAAGTTAATTAATAATTCATGTATCTTATTCATATTTTATATGTATATACGATTTTGCACGATCCTTTTTTTGGGGGCCTCTGTTTGATTTTTTTGCAATACGTATAGAAGTACATAGATTCTAGAGTACATTTTACATTGTTTAAGACAATATAGAACATAAGATTAATTTTAAATATTTTTTGTCATTTTTGCACTTGTATATTGTTTAAGTTAGTTGATTCAGATTACAATACATAAGGACTTGATAAGGATAAGATAATTGTATAAGCTATTTCATTAACACTAATGAAATGTTGAAGTATGCATTTTGCAAGCATGTTACATAGAAACTAGTATCAAAAATTGTCTCTCACGTAGAAAAATGGTGGATTCTCAGAAAATATTCAATTACTTCAATGAATTTATTTATAGCATATCAACATAGCACACAAATAAAAACTTAAATCAGATATGAATGTATATAAGCCAAAACTTTATCACAAACAGATGACGTTGAAATGATATTTGGCAGTGTTAAAAAGAAATTTATTTCTTATTTTCAAAGGCACGGTAGGTCCTTTGAACTCCTCTAGCCCCTACGACAACCTACGTGCATATTACAACGTGATTTTTATTCTCGGTATGATATTTAATTAGAGAATGACGAAATGCATTCTACTCCTCTACCAGTATCTTCTTCATCTCTAATCTCTAACGAGTAGAATTTTTCTACAAAGCAATTTTTCCAAGTGTATCGTACGTATTTTGTGTGAGATTCAAGCTAGAAGATTTAATTGGCTAGTATATTCATTCAGTGCAATCACGATTTAGAAGTTCGCCAAACCTGGTTTGCTCAAAGTATAGATATATTATCACTCGCATGCATAAAGCCGAATCCATTGGCGCGTCTAATAAGTCTTATTTAACGTTGTAAGATTTCACTTTGATAACTGAGTTTAGACTTCGAATCTCAGCCGAATACGTACAGCCGAGTATTTCTACCGATCATTATTCCTTCCTATATCAACACATATGCGCTTCTATACTAATGTAGTTGGAAACATTTCGTATGCCTGGTTACCTCCGGATGTAAATGTGTTTAAAATCGCATCCTGAGCGGAACTTCTACTAATCACATATAAAACACAAGCATGTTGTTAAAGATTCTAGGGCTGATATTCTCTCAACCAGTTCATGCGGAACATTTTTCTTTTAAGTAATATTTAATTCTTTCAATGTAATGCAATTTTTATAGTTATGCACATAGTAATAAAAATAACTTGCATTTTGGAATAGAGAATAGATTTCATTTCATGCGTATATACTTTTACTGAATTAATACTTGCACAAAAATATTAACTAACAAACTGTTGATTTCAAAATTCTAATATTTTTTTGTATTTTTGTGAGTTAGTTAAACATATATAAGTATATTATTTGAATGCAAGGCACCATAACTATATTACAAATATTTAAAAGTACTAGAAGAGTCAGTTGTTAGATGTTATGTGCACTATTGGATTTAATAATTTTGGAGTCAAAATGTAATTTGAAACGTGTTATGAAAAGGCTTAACAAACATGTCAGTCTTTCTGCAAAAAGAAAATTGGTTCGCAGAGAAACATTTCAATTCAACATCAGAATGATGCCTGTAAAATTATCAAACAGAAATGTCAAAATTTTGGTAGAATTCTCAAACAATGTGTCAACGTTTGTTCTGGATTAGATTAGTTTAGTTATGATACAAAAAATATCTCTGAAAGATTTTCATTGACAGTTTGTCTGAAATGTATAAAACAAGGCAATTACTGTAATAAGCTCCTTTTCTGTGTAATTACCTGTACAGAATTACACTTCAGTATTCAATAGTAAGCTCCTTTTCTGTATTGAATTAAACTTCAGTAGTAAGTTCCTTTTCTGGGAACTTTTCTTTCATCTTTCATTTTTCGTTTATGGAAATAATCCTAAAAGACAGATTTCCGAATACTGTAGAAATCATTCTAGGCGTACAAGGTCACCTTATAATGCATTTACGTTACTAACCAAATGCGACTGATAAAAGACTATACTAGTAGTTTCAGCAAAGACTATCTTAGCAAGAGAATTCTTCATCTGTCAGTAATTTAAGACGAAAAATAAGTATTTATGTCTTCTACACCCGAATATTCTGAGTGCATATATGTTTAAGCTTTAAGACTAGAAAAATACAAGACATCAACATGCAGCTTGAACAAAAGTAGTTCAAAGATGCAATTAATTATTCACGAAGATGTCAAGATTTGCTGTAGAGTCAGACAAAAGCTTGCTTTGAGAAAATTAGGAAACTTGTTAAAATTACGAACATGTAGCTATCTAAATTTCCAAGTCCTTGAGAAAGCAAGGAATACACATTAAGAATAACAACACTTAGCATCTCGTCATTGCTTGTGGCAGTGTAATAGAATGGGCTTCAGTGTTTTAAGGATTAGCCCAAACACCATGAATTAATAGTGAAGAGGGAAGGTGTGCGCCACCATGTAGGCTCCGTCCTAAGGTATAACCAATCGGAGTAAATGCCCACACAGTAGAACGAGATTTCATTCCAACCCAGACCAGAGTGAGCTATCCCCAGCAACACAATTGCATTTTTTTGTTACTAATAACAAGAAAGATTCATGGAGCATGGTTACAGGGCCCTTTGAACATTTCTTGATTTACATTGAAGGTTGTTATGTTAACTCCTTGCTTGCATATTTTTCACTACTGCGCTTAATTAACATAGATATAGTGAAGAGGGAAGGTTTCGCGATTCGAACTTTATTATCATTGTTTAAATTATGCCTATGCAATGGTGTACGCTGCACAAATGTATCCAGATTTCCATTTGGTGGAAGATAGTTCTTCTTCCGGTAATTGACAGCCTACTTGTAGAGTATAGAGTGTTAAGTCTTTCATTTGCAGAACATATTCATCTGAACTAAATCCTATCGAAAATTTTAGAGATACTCTTGGTAATATGGAAGGGCGGTTGCTCTCTTCATTCCAGCCAGCAACTAACTTCAAACTAATATCCTCCAGAAATGCAATTATTACACTATGATCTTGTAATCACCTGATTGAGAAATGAAACGTCCATACCAAATTTTTGTCAATACCCATGAAAACTGTACCCCATATTAAGATTTATTTGTTTTGCTTTTATACCAGTTTATGAACTAATTTTTAAGTAGTAATTGCAAAGTAAGCAATTAAAATATTAAAAATGAACCTAAATAAGAATTCTTTACGTTTATCATTTTATTTATGACAAAATAACACTTTTTTTATGATGCTTGAAAACAATCAACGCAGATCGAACTTGTTGCCCTAAGTTTAACTTTTGGATGGCAATACAATTTTAGTTGATATACTTAGAACTCTACAATTATGTCAAGTATTGTTACCTTGCTTTCCATCTCAATATTATTAAATAAAAAAGATAACATTTTTTAATATATGCATTCAATTGTTCAAGTTGCCAGCTTAGATCTTTCAATATAATCTTTTAGCGGCTTCTTGGTAAGATAACTCGTGTAATTGATGTTTTATAGCATAAGTCATGTAACTGATCTCGACTCATAGTTTAGCTCATGCTACACTAAAAACACTAAAGCAAGTTTTTTAGAGTGTCAATGTAAATGATTTTTTAAAATTAAATAAATAATAACTATAAAATTAAGTAATTTGTGATATAGCTTAAGCTAATGTTCAACGCAATGTCACAGAGTTACGAAACTGCGGTATTTAAACACGCTGACGCATATCTATGAGATTCCCGTAAAATATTTCATTGGGACGAATTATTGTGACAGCAACCAAAAGTATACGAAAGTGTAGAAGTTTGTATTTTAACTATTAAGTAACTAACATATTATTTTATGATATTATAATAAGCCTTTATTCTGAAGTACTTTCGGGTGTTGAAAGTATGCTATTTAGGTTTCGTGTGCTTTATGGGTGAGATGTTCTGCTTATTTAATCATAAATTCTAAATACTAGTACTAAAATCTCGATAAGACATGTATGGACTTAGAAATTTAGAGCATTCTACAGCCGTGTCCAATTTCAAATTTAAATGCGAATAACAACTAAATTTAGAAAAAGTGTAGTATATTTTAATATGCACAGCGAAGATAAGTGGTACTTCAAGTGACAAATCATATAATTAAAGTACATATTCAGTAACGTTTCCATGTAAAACCGAGCTTAACCAACAATTCAATTTTATCTAAATTTACTTATCTCAAATTTTAAACAAGTAAATTTGAGATAAATATACTTATCTCAAATTTACTTGTTTAAAATGCATTAGAGTTATCAAGATAAATTATTAAAGTCCAAGAGAATACCATTTGTCGAACATTAACTTTCGAAAATTAGCTACACGCCCTGATAGAACGTATTTTCTTTTCAGTATAGTAGAACAGTTTACAGCATGGAACTGCGTCTTTAACGTTCTTCTGTTATCATCTAATGCGCCTCTATCTAACGTTATAAAAACAACTACTTTTAAGCTCCTAAAATGCATTACTTTGTCCTACTATTACAATGAAAACCAAATGCCTGGTGTATTTTTCTTGGAGAATAATGAAAGGTGATAGGAAAGAAAGAGGAGTAGAAGAGTTAAAACGTCTTTCAAACTGTTAGATTAAACGAGATTAAGGTAATGTTAGTAATAAAAAAAGTCTGTTTGAAGAATAAGAAAGAACTGTATTTTGAGCTCGAAGTATTGAATAAAGCATGGCTGATAGTTCTTAATAAGTTTGTAAAAGTTTGGCTAATTTTACATTTTTTAAACTCATTCACAATTTATCATTTTGAATGGCTTTGGAAAAAAATGTAATTATACTCCAGTAAAGTAATAAGGATCAATTAACTGATAATTTAAATGTAAAAGTTTGACTTCCGGCGGCAAATAAATTTCAGTTTTCACCGTTCAGGAGACTTCATCTGTAATTGGAAATAAACTAAAACAAAAGAAGGAAAGCTGAGCTAAGCGGAGAAATAAGCGTTACCTAACTGTCACAGTTCAGTCACATTTAGGAAGTCAAATCTTACTTTTGTTATGTCGCGAATTCTGTGCTTTATTAATTTAAGTGTTTTTAATCATTTAAGTAATCAATTATTTAAGTATTTTATTTGTATTTGTATTTGATTTTTAAATTTGAAATTTTGAAGAAATTTTCTAACGAAGAAAAGGAAGCGTCTTTTAACGGATGTAACATCTGTGAGAATAGCCTTTTAAGATGACAGTTGCAACTGAGGGCAGTATATCGTTGTTTCCCTTGTCTTTTGTTACGAAGCTGTAAGAGAATTTCGTAATGGGCTCCCCGCTATTCACTTACGTTTCATCTTTGTGAATGTTGCCTTGTTTATAAATTCGGAAGAAAGGGAAAGGTTGTAAATTGGATCTTGAGCGGGCAGTTTTTGTTGTTTCTCCTTAGATTTTTCGCTTGTTAGCAAGGGGGGTCGAATTTTTAGTTTCCAGTTTTCGCAGGTGCTTCTGTAGACAATGATTTTATTTTGATTCGTTCGAGGGGTTTGAATTTGTCCTGTTAAGTTACGGTGAAAAGTCCCAGATTGGCAAGAATTTACTATTATGTGTAACTTTTGGACCTTTAATTGTGAGTGGGAGGAGAAACCGAGTTTTCCTCGGTTGTTGCACGAGTTTTGAAATCAGTCTGCAGTTTAGAGAGAGTTTTTGAGTTTGGATACCGAGGAAAGAATTAGCAGAGAGGGCTTTTGGCCCTTCGGCCAAGCTTATCCTAGCGGGTGGCTTGCGCTTGCGTTCTGCAGACGGTCTCGGCTTTTAGCGGAAGAGATTTGCGATACTGCGGAGGTTGCGCCGGAATTTAGGAAGACGGCTTCGTGATCAGGAGGGTGAAGTCAGTTTTTGAGTGGAGTTAAGTTTTGATGCAGAGAAGATAATTAGCAGAGAGGGCCTTTGGCTCTGCGGCCGAGCTTTTACCCTTGCGGGTGGCTCACGCGTGCTATCCTGCGCCGGAAAGACTGATTCAAGTTTTGAAGATGCGATGAACTGAGAATTTTCCAGAAATTGATGCGAAATGTAAAGCTCTTAGAACGATCTTTTCCGAGCCCTCTCCGAGGGGTTTTTCCTGCGAAATGGAGGTTTTCTGCCGGTTCTGGTTGAAAATCGCAGCTGAAACACCTGAGTGTCATCTTGTTTCTACTTCAACTTTAATACTTTTTAGAATTTTTTTGATTTGCCGGTCTTCTTCATTGAGGTTCTACAAGAGGTCATTTTTCTTGAACTTTATTTTGGAGCTGATTTATCTAGGACCAGTTCAATGGCGGAATTCATCTGCAGCCCATAGCTTCGTATGATGACGTCGACTATAGCTTCTTATAATGATGGATTCCGGTACTTCAACTGTGATTTATATTATATTTTCTTTGGTAGTTGTCTTAATTAAATCTTGCGTAACGGACAAAAAAATGCATTTGATAATAGATAAAAATTATGTGTCTTAGAAGCATTTAAAATTATTGTCAAAAATAAGAAATTTATGTTAATTGTCATTTCTATATTAATTTGTGTGAAATCCAGTTTAAATGATTCATTTAATGTTCCAGTTATTCTAAGTAATCGTTATTATGTTAAATTGTAAAATTTTATCTTGATAAATGACTCTTGAAAAATTTTAATGAGAATATTAACTGCTATTGTATGTAAGGGTAGTCTGGCCAGCGCTTCTAAATTTATCCTAAATATTAATAAATGAATTTGATTTTATGTTATTACTTGCATTTGTTTTTTCGTATACATAGTGGGTTTGATCAGTCACTCCATTTGTTTGAGCCGTGAGCCTTTTAAGAAACATGGAGATTTTATCGGGGTTATTGTACAATGTTTATGCATTTTAGGGTACTCACAACGCGCCCTTGTTTTTAGCAAATATGTACTAACCACATTTTATTGAATATTTAAATGTTTGTTTTAGGTGCCAGGAAAGTTAAAATTAGTGCTTGATTTTCGTATGGAACTGATTCATTGTTTTTTTGGAATATTTCTTCTCTGGTGCTTAATAAAATGAGTGAAATTTTAGAAATACACTCACGTTTGTGAAAATTGCAACACCAAGAAGGAATCGTCATAATTGAATGCAATTTAATACACAGTCGAGTGGTAGTGGTACAAATAAATGATTAAATGTTCAAAGCAAACAAACAAGAACAAGAGATCAGAATCAGTATTTTGTGTGGCCACCACGCGCCGCAATAAGTGCTGCTACACGACATGGCATGGAGTCAAACAAAGTTTGAATGTCTGACTGAGGAAGAGCATTCCATATCGTTTGTACGCGTACCCAAAGTTCGTCTGCAGACGCAACAGGACGAGGATCACGAGCAAGACGCCGACCAATGACATCCCACACATGTTCAATTGGCGACATATCCGGGGAACACGCAGGCCAAGGAAGAAGCTGTACCTGCTGCGCTGCAAAGAAGGATTTAACAATCCGAGCAGTATGAGGGCGGGCATTGTCCTGTTGAAATACAGCGCCTGGCAAGCTTTGAAGGAAGGGAACAGCTTCGGGCTGTAGAACTTCACGGATATACCGGTTGCTGTTCAGATTGCCCACAATTCGTAGCAATTGAGATCGTCTATGATATGCTATGGCGCCCCAGACCATAACTCCGGGTGTTCGTCCACTGTGGCGTTCGATAATGCACTCCGGAAGGTGGCGTTCACCGGCATAGCGTCTGACACGAATGCGGCCATCATGGTACCACAAATTAAAGCGGGATTCGTCAGAAAACACGACATGCTGCCAATCAGCACGCCAGTCTCTATGCTGATTGGCCCATTGTAGCCGCAGGCGGCGATGGTCGTGCGTTAGGGGGATCCTGTATAAAGGAGTCCGTGCGCGCAGTCCACACTGCAGCAGACGTCTACGAATTGATGAAGCACACAATGAAACACCTGTAGCTATTGACCACAGTGCTGCCAATTGTCTAGAGGAAGCTGTACGGTCCGTCCGCGCCATGCGGACCAGGTGTCTATCATCGCGAGCTGACGTCACATTTCGGGGTCCACTCCCGGATTTCCGAGTTGTCCGACACTCGTCCGTCCACTGCTTCCAAACGCGCATCACTGTGCTGCTGTTACGCTGCACACGAGAGGCTACTGCACGATACGACAATCCAGCTTCACGAAGGCCGATGATTCTCCCTCGTTCAAACTCTGTAAATTGTTCAAATCTCGCTCTCTTTCGTCGACGAGGCATAAGTACAGATTGAGTTAACGTTTACCACTAGCAGATAACCACCGATAACCATTACACGCCTCCTACAGCCGTCTATTTATTCGGATCCATCAGCCGTTCAGAGGGCGCTGCTCAGCATACGCATGCGCTACGGATTTGCAATTCTAATCATTTGCATATCATGCGCTACTTTGCATTTCCTGAAAATTTCAGCTCACTCGCGTAAGTCCTTCATGGTGTTGCAATTTTCACAAACGTGAGTGTATTTTGGTTGAGAAATAGTATTCAATTTTACCGAGTACCAGAGAAGATTTAGTCCTGCTTCCTTTTCAGGTTAAGATTTATTAAGATGAATTTGCTTGGTTTTGTGTCAGTCAATTGATTAAAAAAGAAAAAGTTATATTTAATATTATTTTGAGTCAGATCAATCAGTCAGTTCCTTCCTCAGCGTTGTAACTAATTCATTTTAGTAAGTTATTTATTTTTAGTTTGTCACGGCATTAAGAGGGGTTGAGTAAGCAGTTAAATTTAAAAATTAATAGAAAACCCCTCAAAATTTAAGATCCTTGAACACTTTCACCTGCTCTATGTTCCTTTTATTTATTCAACATTTACATTTTCATGAGAGGTTTAGTTTGTTTTGTTTTGGTTTATATGATTACGGCAAATCTTCAAGGGCTATCTGCCTAAACGAAGGGATGCCTTCGTGGAGGGCTTTCTAAGGGAAGCTTCCTGGTATACACGTTAAGCATATGGAAAACCACGAAAGCGCCTATGCAGCTGGCTCGTTTGCTAGATTCAAACCTCGAACCCAACAACCAGTGTTCAGCGACTTTACCGCTCGGCCGCTGGTGGCCCATTTTTTTATGAGAGATTAAAAGTAAACAGAAGAAAAAACGAACAGAATGAAAACTATGGAATGATTGCTAATACAATAAAAATTACATTTTTTCCGAAACATCCTAGTACAAATAGATTCGTCTCTTTTATATGATTACATTAGCATATTATGCCGACGTAATATATTCAATTCAACTATTAAATTTTATTATCGTCTCCTTGAGGTTCCAGTATCTTAAATTGAAAGACGTTTTTATTTTTGTTGTACGTTTTAATATGAAACAATTACTTTCTCAAGGAAATTCGAACTCAGTAAGAAAAATAAAACAAATAAATAGTTCTAATGCAGTGAGGAAAGGATTTGAATGTGAAGCACCTGTAAAACATAATATGTACCAATCTTAGCAGAAACAGTTTGAGATATGAATTTCAAAGAATCAAACGGCATAAATAAAATTAGGATTTGAATGTGAAGCACCTGCAAAACATAAGATGTACCAATCTTAACAGAAACAGTTTGAAGTATGAATTTCAAACAATCAAACGGCATAAATAAAATTAGTAGATATTTTAATATTTTTCGCAATTTTCACCCTTTCCTTCCATATGACTATTCATGACTCAAGTTTCTTAATTTTTTCTTTCCATAATATTACTATTCCATATATTTTCCATAATATTTCTTTCCATAATTCCATAATATCCTAGCAATATTTTTCTTTGACTTTTATTCGAGCTAATTAATAGTAATTTTCATTGCTGTCATCAGTTTTGAAATTCCAAATAAGAAAATAAGAAAGGAACAAAACTTTTGAAATTAATTATTTAATTAATTTAAATAAGAAAAGCTCTTTTCTATCTCTTGTACCTAAATTATTTGGGAATAAATATCCTGTTTTACTTATTGCCAGTAATATGTTTCTGAACATTATAGTTGTAAATGAGCAATTATTAAATGAACGAAGGGTTGTAGCTTGCATCATAATCAGCTTCATAGCTGCTATTTAAGAACATGGCTCCAGTTACAAGAAAGCTTTTTTTTCTTTTTTAAATGTTTATTTTATCAAGGCTATGAATCTAACATCACTCGGCAAATACAATAGAATATAGCAGTGTATTACATTGATGTTAAGAAGGTTTAATTAACGAACTACAGGAAGTGTTCTTGTTTTTTTTTTTTTTTTTTTTTTTTTTTTTTTTTTTTTTTTTTTTTTTATATCACAGTCTTAAAACTGGGAAGAAGGAGGAAGTTGCAACTTTCAGAACTTCGTAGGAGACGCGAAAAGAAAAAAGGATTTTAAAGTTATTTATAAAGAATACGACGAATGTACGCATCATCACAAACCAGAAACCTTTGACTTCAAATATCAGGATGAAATTTTGGTTTAGCATTCCGCTTTGTGTTAAAAGCAAATTATTATATCTTGCATTCATTGTCTTTCATAGGATGTCAAACGTAGAACTACATGATTGCGTACAGGTATGTAACAAATGATGTTAGAAAGACTCCGATTAACTATAATAACTCTACGAATAGTCATAAAGTTATCAGTCGGATACAATGCAAATTAAGTGCATTTTATGAGAGCTAAATATGTTTTAAAAATAAACTGAAGTCATAAAATATAAAAAATTTACTTATTGCTTTCAAATTACTCAGTTTCTTGAGGAATTACACATTGAGTAAGGATAAAAAAAAAGTAAAGAGTATGTATTTGACGAAATAGAAACACTTTGCGAACTGGTTATCACAAGACTTCGGATGAGATAAAACAGAAACCATGGTTGGTGTAAGGGTAATAATTGCCAAATGAATGGATGATTTTATGAATGGTAACGTAACGTAACGTAAAAGTTTAAAAACCTTTCAAAGAATCCGATGATAACATTTGTGGCTTCAAAAAAAGTACTATATGAAAGCGTGTTTTAACTGCTAAATAAAACGTTTCAGAAACATATTCTACGGAAAAACAGTTAAAGCTCTAATCCTCGTTTAAAGTTAACCAAATAAAGACAATCAGTCATTCATCCTTTTTTTCTGCCCGCATATTCTCATAATTTAAAGAAATGTATGATATTCTGATATTCAGATTTAAATATTGGATTTCATCACACCATTTGATCCTTCAGCAAGGGAAGCAAAGGCATTTACATCATCATATGCCTATCTTTTATTTTATATTTTGAATAAAATTTACAAATTATTCATAAATTACTTAATATTATTTCAAAGCTACCTCAAAATTCCTTCCCCTACTGTTTCTCTATTTCTTTGAAAAATATCGAATTTTAATTTGCTTTCAAAACTAAAGAATTAAACTGGAAATTTTATGTTATTTCAGAAACAGGAAAAAGCCTTTTTTAACTCTCATTCATTCTTTGATTTCATTTCTATTAAAAGTATTAAAAAGCTTTTTCTGAATGGAATTGATTGTTTCCGAATAGCTCTCATTTCATGCATTAATTCTAGCATGGCTTAAAAGATAAAATTAAAACAGAATACCTTAAGCAATTTTTCCATTTTTTTAAAAAATTACATTATAAAGTTATATCGATGCTGGAACCAGAAAAATGTGCAATTCCGTTACCGAAATTCGATCTTCGGACCTCCCGAATACGCGCGGAGCCAAGTCATTACTTTATGGGAATCATAATCAAGCAATAATATAAGCAAGTGATAAATCAAGCACTTCATATTTCTCCCATTTATAGTACGACTCAGAAAAGGCACAGCATCCAAATGACCAAATCTAGATGGTGGTCAGTTATTTAAAAATGCCAAAATGTACGTACATGCATCATTTGAAACTTTTGTAAATAGAGCTATAAGTCTACGATTAGCATCTATGGACGCGAACACGTAGCCATTTTTTTTTCACGAAATGAAACTAAATTTCAAATAACTAACTAAATTTTAATTAAATTTCACTTACTAAATATTTATCAAACCACAACAATAACACAAAAAAATTCAAATTTACAGTATTTGTTTTTCCTCTTAAGAAATTAACAGGAATAAATTTCTGTTAGCTATACTTTGTAATTCAAACGTTTTAATTATTAAATTTTTTGAGTGGCATTTATTTCGAAAAAGTTTACATCTTGAATTAGCTACTAAATAACTTATTACTAACAAACACTAAAAATAAGCAAGTTGTCAGATCTTTGCAAATTTTCAAAGAAAACTTTCCAAGTAGTACAAAACTTGAGAATAAAATACCAAATTATAACCATTCTTAAAGTTATTGAACTATATTTCTAAACATATCGTCTTTTTGTAACACTATAACAGAAGAAATAGGCACAACCAGTCTTTTATGAGATCAGATTAAAACCTTCCACTCACTGAACTGCATCGATTCTTTTTTTATGACACACAGCTCACTAACATCAACCTTGATGGAAAACATCGGGAAAGAGGAGTGAATCGAAAGCGATTAGCAAGGATGGAGTGAAGAACGAAAGCAAGCAATAAAGCCGTCGTATCTGAAAAATCGACTGCATCAAAATCCTAACTCTCAGAATCTCTTTCCTTCAAGTGTAGTTTGGGGATTCCCTAAAACCTTCTTTCTACATAAAATTTAAAATAAAATTCTAAACTCAAAATATTTTCAAAAAGTTGGGAAATAGTAAAAATTAAACTCCCTCACTAGTATGCACTCACTGTTATGCGGGAGTAAACATTCTTTTCTTCCCTAAAATGGGAATCGAACATTCCTGTACTTTCCAACAAGATCTCTACTCTATTTCTGGCGAATCAGGCGTTCACTTGATCCGTGAAGTAAATTAGTTCATGAATGAATAGCAGCTCTCTATTTCAGACATGCTTCCGACAAAAGTTATACATGAACTGTAAAAGAGCTACCTCTCCGTTTTGTGGAATCTACTGTTCATTTGCACAGTAAAGTGAACTGGTTCTTTAAATCGTCCAACTCTAAATAATGGGGCATCTGAACCTCTTGAAGTGGTGCACACACATTTTCTCAGTTTCCTATCTTTGCTAGGAAAATACGTTTGATCCCACTTTATGTCGTCATGTTACATACTGCATCACTTGTGATGAACATTTCTTTTTCTACTACTCAACTCTGGCTTTGAAAAGTGCCTAAAATTTCTGCTCTTTATTTGCCGCCTGTCATCGCATGGAATACTGTCGGTCGGTCCTTACATTTTGCATACAGTGTCTTAGTCTCTTGGCATACCCCTCATAGTGAAACAGTAGTACCATATATACCGCCATATAAAGCGCACTTATAATGCAAAAAATAAAATCGAAATTTACAAATGCCGTTGCACTCTGAATATAAAAATAATGTATTTAAAATCTGGTAAAAGATGAACATACAAAAATTACATTTCTACATGTATCTAAATGCTGTTTATGTAAAAGAAATGACATGCCTTATGAACTTAAAAATTTTCATTTTCGAATAACATGAAAGGTTCATCATATTCGTCTTCCGTCATATCTTCAGGCACGTTATCGAATTTTGTTTCATCTTTACCATCACTATTACTTTGATCCATTAATACACTGCTGGCCACCCAAATTGCAACATCAAGAAAGACAAGAGTTATCACTACAAAATTTATCTAGCAGATAACATGTTGACCAAGTATCAAATGATTAAATTTATAGACTTCAGTGAAGTGCGGTTCCTTCCAGAATCAGTAGCCAGAGGAGCCGCCATTCTTGGAGATCACCGCTGCCACACGCCTCGGCATTGATTCGAAGAGACTTTGGATGTGTTCTTGGGGTATAGCAGACCAAGCAGCTTCCACACGTTGCCAAAGTTGATCTCGTGTGGCAGTTTGGGATGTAATCTGGGTCAATCGTTCAGCAACCGTGGACCACATGTTTTCTATCTGCGAAAGATCCGAAGAGTGAGCGGGCCAGAGAAGCAATTGCGCTGCAGGACCAGTGTGGAGAGGCATAACGCAGCTGTTCAGCATACTCTCTCCACGGTGTCTCCAGACTCGAATCCGACCATCGTGGTGTTGCAGACAGAAGCATGACTCGTCAGTAAAGACAATTTTATTCCATTCTGCCGTCCACATCCTTCTTTCATCGCACTATTGGCGGCTGTGGTTCTGCGTCTAGGGTAGACGAATCAATGGACGTCTTGCGGACAGAAAACTCTACTGGAAACTCTACTGGCGTCGAATAGTACACGCAGACACTAGATGATGCATTATAGACTGAATGTGTTGTGCTGTGGTACCTGATGTGACTGAACGATCCGTCACTGCCATGCGCACAATGTTCCTGTCATCACGTGAAGTGGTGCACTGAGGTGGATGCAATCGAACACGTCGGTCCGTCGTACCGTCCTGCATCCAACAGTCACATATCCGCATTACAGTTGTTTGGCTTCGTCCAATACGACTACCGATTTCCCTGAAAGATAATCCACACTCTCGGTAGGCCACTATCCTTCTTCTGTCGAACTCGGATACTTGATCAAACGATGATCGCTGTTTACTACGAGGCATAATTGATGGGTATTTTTGTTTTTGTTTTTTTTTTAAAACACAACTGCCGAACTTGAAATAGTCGAAAACTCCAAGTCTTAAATAGCGCTTTGAATTGGTGCCACAGGCACGCGTGATGTGCGTCTGCGCTGAAATTCTAATCATTTGTATATCCCACCTCCGTTAATGCATGTTGTAAATTTCATGTTATTTGCATGCTTCCTTCAAAGTGTTGCATTTATGCATTTACGGTGGCCAGCAGTGTATATAATCACTTTTCTTTCGATCTAGATTATTAGAAATACTACAATTTCAAATGACTTGTGAATTACGTCGGTTTTGATTCCATTCCATGTTTTTTTATTATTCAGTCACATATTATTTCTAGACTTTCATGAAATATTTGCCTACGTTTGTAAATGTTTTTTCACCTTCTAACATCCACGCATTCCACTGTCGTTTTAATTTCTTTTTAATGTTTTACTGATGCATAGATGTAAAGGCTGAACTAATGGCGTTAATCCGCCTGGAAAACAGCTATGGCTGTATTTAACACTTTCAATAATTTCTTCGTATTATCCGTTAGATAGGATATGAACATGTCCCAAACTAAAAGATTCTTTTGAATACTTATGCAACAGGACACTTTTGGCCAACGTTTCTTATCCACAATTTCACACCGATTTTGTCCATCCATCCTTTTTCGTAAACATGAAAGAAAACGCCGTTTGCGAAATTATATTTTGGCAGCATCTTCCTTTTAAAATTAACCATGGGTTTTAATTTTTGTACTGCCCACTAAGCGAGAAAGTACTAAGGTGACGTGAGACGTTTGTGGCCTGTCGTTTTATGCAAACCGTTTCTGTGCCTTTCACATCAGTCACACACATATTGTTTCCCTTATTGCTCGTCAGTTCCGTATGCTATTGTTCGAAAGCCGGGTAAAAATCTGTTAAAGAATGACTTCAAAAGATAAAAGAATCGCACATGCATCTTTCATGTTTCTTCGTACAGGAAAGGGTGCGCGTTATACGGCGAATATACCTAAAAATTTGAAATTATAGTTGGGCGTTATACACCGGTGCACGTTATACGCTGCAATGTACAGTAATTAACAAATTTTATATAGCACATTTAATTATATTACTTGTCGGATTAAAAATTCCTAAATGCTTTAGGTATTTACATTATATTTTTATTACACTTTGAAGGGAGCTGTAGTTTATTTAATTAATTCCTTCATACTTTCGAAGGTGTGAATTTAATTAAAGGGCAGAAAGCTATTTAAAGTTATAGAACTAATGATGAATAATTTCCTATCAGAAGGAATTCAACATTCCACTATTTCCCATGCTGTTCAATTCATCTTCATCAAGTAGTGCGTGCTGCAGAATGACAAAACTTTCGAATCATTTTTTAAATTCAGTGAACATCATGGCTATCATGCTATAAATATGAATAATCGCACTGCAAAATAAATTAAGGATAATAAATTCTTTCTCACTTAATGATAATAAATTATGATAAAGCTTGGTATGGCTCATTTTAAGATACTTGTATATGAATCCACGTTATGCAATGAATAGGCCAATCTTAATAGCATCTTGTTCTAATTAGTTTTTTTTTGGCTTCCATTTTATTTGTTTTATGCTTTTACCTATTTTACGTATTATATATAGTTCTGAAATAGGGCTTTCATGGCAAAATAAATACTTTGTAAAATTGGTACTATTGTAGTGTGTGTAAACAAACGTAAACTTGATAATTTCATTAAGTGTAATCTTTTCATTTATTTAAACAAGTCTCACATTTTAGTCACCACTGCATATTTTGTAAATCTCAGTACCATGTAATTACTTTATATCTTTCATCTTGTAAGACAAAATCTGATTTTTATTACATAAAATGATTTTTGTTTCCGCAAAACTATGTGCATTTTCAAGGTTTCCTGCCTCTTTGTTTTATGTCTGCTATGTTCTTTTCACTTTCTTAAATGAAGAAGATGTTCATGCGTTGTAATGTCTGAGAAACAGGCTATTTCTTGCGATTTGATTTTCGAAAACAAAATTATCGTTAAAAGCAAGTTGCTAAATTGTATAATAATTTTTTAAAAATAGATCGAATCTTGCAAACCTTCATATAATTGATTCTTTTATAAAATTCAGTTGTTGAAAATTTACCCCCCAAAAAATACAAAATTGCATGTGTAACTCTACAAAAATTATAATTAAAAATTATAATTTTTTATTTAATATAATGAACATTCTTAGCTGAAAGTAAACAAATAACAGAGTTTATTTTCCAAGAAATCAGAGGTCTTGCTTTCACAGGAAAAGATTATTTTTATTGCTTTTCAATTCTTATGAAATGTTTTACTTCCTGGATATTTCCCAGAATTAAAGGAAACAAAATATTAATTTGTTTAAGTCGTAGGGATTTATATTTAATTTTAGAAACCAGTTAACTTTATGTTCTTTTCTGTAAGCCTTCATTTCCCTAATTGTCAATGCCAAAATATTTAAATCCGGTAGCGCTCGTAAAGTAATACAAATTCTACCTTGAGGAGGAAAGGTTTAAATACTCAGTCATAGAAGGGAAGTTAGAGAGTTTGGGCAAACACTGTAGTTTTAGCAGTGCGGGCTTCTGTTTTGCATTTATTGCCGGTTAACTTGGAGCAACAGCTATTACTTTGCCGCCACTGGATTTTCGACGCGGTTTTAGGTAACAGGATTAACTGAGCCCTGTAGAGTAATTCTACTGCTTATTAATATCTTCGAATTCTAAGTTTGGTTCTCGTTATTTGAGTTACCCTCGAGTGAGGCGTAGTGTGTTAGTATCAAGTCGACGCGTTGTGAATTTTTAAAAGAGTTAATAAAGGGTTCTTTTTCCCCTTCTCCTGTGTGATTTCTACACGTACTTCCTGTCAGAATGTAAACAAGTAGATACTACAAAATTAAGACATAGAAAAATTCCTATAATTCGGTAATGAAAGGGACTTTTTTCAGTGACTATCCGGGCATCAGATAGTGAAGAGTTTGCACGAATTGTGAGTTTAAAAATGTGAATACCGGTACTCAAATGTTAAATCCTTATTTATGACGACTACTTTGATTTGATCCTGCTTGTTGTTTTTCAGTGAGAAAGTGTTTAATGTAGCTTACTATGTTTAAAAAAAAACTCTTTTTAGGTAAGATTACTAGAAATCTTAACTAATTTTTTCTTCCGAACAAAATGTTTGATTCAAAATATTTTGCTTGTAAATGTTAAGTATTCCTGAAGCATAAAATTTAAAACGCCACTCTATTTTATCATGTCGTGGGTGACAAATGAATAATTTGATTCGGCATTTAAAATTAAAACAGTCTATACATAAGATGATTGCAATAAATAGCGAGCATGAAGATTTCAGCTCACATAAACATAAAGCATTGGAAAGTAACTGAGTATAGTGCTTTAGAATTAAACGAAGAGCTTGTTCGAATATGTAAAGCGAATGAGAATTATATGCCTAAGGGAACGAATGACATCGTGAAGGACGTTTTAAGAAGACTGTCTCGTACTCACGTTACACAAAAGCACTAATGCACCATGCAACAGCCGTTTCGTCTTTGTTCGAACTTAAAACGATTTACCAGTACTCAGGGGTCTTAATTACTCAGCCACTGGAAAGGTCTGAACGAAAAGGAACATCATCAACGCATTTGGTAAGAAAACAAAGTATGCTACGAAAGAAATTGTTGTTTATTTAATCACTTTAATGGCTTCATTCTAAATATCTTTAAATAAGTTTTTGTAAGACAAACATTTCGGAACAACGGTTATTCTTTTTCTATCACTCCTAAATCGCAAATATAAGTAGTTTTATGTAATCCGGGAATAATGAGGTAAAGACAAAAAGGCGGTGATGTAATCATCTAGTTAAGGCTGTCTTCAAGCCGTTACGCAAACGATCACGAAATTCCTGCTTTAAGCCCTTAAATGGTAGCTCAGTGAAAGAAATTTCGTTCTGCAATGATAAGACAGTACCATTGCAGGATACTGCAAAAGTAAGACAGTACCATTGCAGTAACATTCCAATGGTAAGACAATACTATTGCAGTAAAAATAAGGCTGAAACTTTTTGTCATCAATTTCAAACGCAGTTACGTTCCCTCATCCGAAGCATCTGAAGAAGAGAAAAGTCGTTTAGTTCTTCATTGGAACTCCCTGAAGTTGATAATGCCTGTAGTTGCTTCTTTTGCAGAGCTGATTGCTAGCGGTCTCTTAAATGGGAGAAAGGAAAATATACTTTGCAATAAAAACTAAAGGTATTTACTTCTAGCGCTCGGGTTAATCATATGCTAAGTACTTGAGGACACCGAATATTCTTTTGTGAATCCCTGCATGAAGGTTTTTCTCACCCCGAGGTGATTCGGGCGGATCAAGTTAAGGCTTAATGCATGATATCTCTAGGAAGATAAAAATGAAGATACTCTTTGAAGAAGAAGTAGCTGAGAAATAAAGGAATAGGCTAGACAATAATTCTGCATCTGTAGACACTAATGCCGTTTAGACAATAATGTTGTATTGTCAGTTCTACATTAAGCCATTTTACATCAAACTGAAAATATCATTTTTAAATGTTTCCCGCTAAAATGTAAGAAAGTTTATAAAAAATGCTTTAAAACTTTTAAAAGGTAAAACTCGTAAGATTAAAAGTAAATTAGAATTTGATCTTAATATGCAAATTTTCTTTTAACACTTGAAGTAATTTTAAGTCAAACAATTATAATGGATCTACTAATTTAAATATTAGTCCCCTAAAATATAAAAGATAAAGAATAGAAAGTCCTATATTTAACGAGCTCCTCAAAATGGGAAAGCTAATCGTAGAAAACTATTATTTATGATATTACTTTATCGGCAATCAACACAACATAGAGAAATTTGGACTTATTTAGTAAATACAGTGCTTAATTATTCAAGATATATCAATGCATTTATTTTACTGGAACGTTTTAGCATGTGGCATGCAACAGATATTTCTGTCAAGTAGAAGCATACAACAAATATGTCTCTCAAGTAGAAAAACTTTTTATCTACGACACGAAATCTCAGAAAAATAAACAGTATGTGTTTCTTTGAATTTAAAATAAAAAGAAAGAGAAAAAAGATTTGAAAAAAAAAAGAAAAAACAAAGAGCAGTTGGCCTCTTTTTTGCGTTGTACTGTACGCAAATAAACGGAAATGTTGTTCGTAACCGTATTTTTTATTATCCGCTTTTTCTTCAATATTCAATTGCTTTCATTTCAGTGACTGTTTTCGCTGCATACCCTGCCATTGCTTAGTATATGAGGTTAGGTTAGATTAGTTTTTTTGAATATGGCAAAGCACATGAAAGCTATCTGCCTTTGAAGAGGACTGTTTACAAGGAACTAACTAACTAAGATTTATACCACCGTCCGTTCAATCAAGAGCACTCGGGGATAAACGTCACCCGTCTAGCGATGACAATTGCACACCTGCTGGGCCCGAGGTCCCACATCCTCGAGACACCAACAATTTTATCAAGCTCCCGCTGCTAAACGCTCAACGTTTAGCCGACCCACCGCTAAACATGGACCAGTCAAGACCACCGCCTCGGCTGGACCGAGACCACGGTTGGGTGGGCGATGACAACTTGGAGCGATGACTGGCCGTTGATTGAGGCTACCTGCCAGCACTACACGGGATGCCTCCTTAGGCTTTACATGGAATACTAAGGACAGCAGTGACCAGACTCTCAATGGTCCAGTTTGCTATTTGGCTACCAATACCCTGGTGGAGGGGACTAACACCACCCGGCCCATGAAGAGCAAGTATGGACTTACCCCATGGACCATCGGGAACTGCCAAGTTCATAAATTTTATACCTCCGTGGCCGAGACTGCCTAGGTACAGATCCTAGCCAGTAGCCTCGCATAGTACTCTGCGTCGACCCCCGGGGGGATGCCTACAAAGAACACTTTCTAAGAGATTTAGGGAATTTTTTTATTATTATTTACCTTTGTTTTAATATTTTTATCACTTTTTTTGTATTGATTACTTTCTCTGCATTCTCTGTCGTTATGTTTGGGAGAGGGGATTAGGTATGATCAAGTTTTTTGATTATGGCAAAGCCCACGAGAGCTTTCTGCCTTAGGATAGCTTTCCTTCAAGGAGAACTTTTCAACGGAAACTCGCGAAAACCAACCATGCCACGAAACCGTTTCCGCAAAAACTAACTATATAGCCAGTCTGTTTGCCTAGAATCGAAACCGGGTCAAACTCCCAGTCAGCGGTCTTACCTACTCAGCCACTAATGGAAGGATTGATGAAAGAGTTTTGATGAGAAATTCCTGATTGCCATTTTAACGAATGGGGTAGTTATGCGCCGTTATTTATGTAGTTTCGAGATTTTTCAAACTTCGTGTTTATTAACGTTTAAAATATGCTTTGCAGAATATAGAATTACAAGTAAGGCAGAACACAGAATTTTATAAGAATTAAAATCCTCTTATAATATTTGCTAAATTCGCATTTTGACATATTTTTAAATTAGCTTTGCTATTGCTGCTATCAAG
>KK113250.1:0-11248 GCA_000611955.2 Stegodyphus mimosarum
TACTACAATTTACATACTCTGTCACGGGCATTTCTAGGGGAAAATGAAGGCTAAACAGGAAAGATAAATTAACTTAAAACAGCGAGGAATATGATATTTAATAAATAAAGGTAACACACAAAATGTAAACACAGGCCCCTTAAGACGTGATTAAAAATCCGATTAATTTCAGATTTTCTTTTAATTCATTTTTTTTAAATTTTAGACTTATTTGATTATGAAGAGCCTAATTATTTTGATCCTAAAATCTGGGATCATTAGCTATGGACCTTGTGGCCTAGGTAGAAATTAAAGTTCGTCTGAATGTGATTTTCAGTAACGCTAGTGTAATATCTGGAAATGCTATGTATAATGTGGTATCATAATCGGTATGCGCACAGGAAACAACAATCGCTATTGAAATTTCCTCCTCTAAATTTCAGGATCAAATTTTTTATTCTCCCTACTTAATTTTCCTCTTACCTCCTTTTACCTTTTTTCTTTATTACTCACATAGCAACGACAAAGATTCATCCTTTTCGTCATACAAGTTACGCCCGCAGAGATTCCTCTCTTCCTCCATTTTCTTTGAATCCATGCCAATGGAAAAAAAAATAAATACTTAGTTGAAGAAATGGGGAAAAGTCCCTGCGATATATATAAAAAAATATGATATAAAGTCGGTGGTGACGCAAAACAGACTCCGGGCGTCTTCATCCAAGTGGCAAAAATCGAGTAATTGATGACACGAGGATTCGATTTTGGGTTCACTCTCTATCTTTTTATCCCGTTCATTCGTTCGTTTCCCGCGACATATTTTTTCTTTATTTTCCATTTTACTTTTTAGGGAACATGTTAACTTTTGCTTTTCATTCCACATTTCTGTTCAAGAAGCCTTCCCCCCCTTCCCCCCTTTCGTTAAGGAATTTTTGCCTTTTCTTTTTATTTCCAACTACCAGTTGAGAATTGTGTTCCAGTTATTGCTTGCCAGAATAATTGCCTTGTGGCACCTGCCATAAAAGTGTCAACATGTTATTTTGCTCAGTGTTTAACTTGAAGATTTGAGAGGGAAGAACAGTTCTTTGAGATTTAGACATGTTCTGTTTCTACTTAGCATGAGATTTATCATTTTTTGCGTAAAATTTTATTATCATTTTTTACAACGATGCTTTAATATGCTATGTCTAATTATGTACTGTCTCCAAACAATAACTGCATTCCAAGAATATACATGCGGCTTACAACACACCGTAGTAATTGAGATTTAGCATCTCTCATCAAAAATTTAAAATGCCCGCGAGAGATATCCAGTTAAAGGCAAATGCGACTCTTCGTGTTAGACGAGGTCCTACCCATTCTGCACTAATCAACAGTCCTGTGTTGTTTCACTAATGTTTCTCTAATTCAGTTTTTGGTAGTAAAGCATTGCAATGAGACATCTCCACGAATCTCAGCAAGGCAACATCTTCTATGAAAATAGCTAACAAATATTTCGAAAGGCTTAATGTTCCTTGAAATCAAAACGTTTTTTTCCCGTATTCAGTGAGAGAAGAGCAAGCTAGCTCCTTTATTCATAACAACACGTTAATCTTATGGAGTTTAGTCTTCTTTGCTGGCATAAACAAGTCCAAACACTTAATAGACTTGGAAAGAATTTTCGTTTCGTCTGAAGAGAGCTACAAAACCTTAAGAAGGTTTTAAAACAAAACCTTTTTATTAAATCAGAACTAGAACAAAAATACAGAAGTAAAGGGTAAGAATCGATTGAGTTGGTCAAGGCACCATCTTGAAGAGTCCTTGCGTTGTTCTTCTTGCGATGTGACAAATACTACTGGTTTGCACAAATTCAGAAAGACGTTTGGGTAAGTAAGTAAGTAACTAGACAAATGTCCTATTTACTCGGGAATGCACTCCGACAAGGAATGTAAAAAAGAGGAAAATTATCTCCGCAACTGCGTCGTGATAAGCGCTTGGCATAAGAAAATCGTGAATGTAGTATAGTATTCCATATCTACGCTACAAACAGGAAATTGATCATCTCCAAAGTCTCACCAACTATGCTAAGTGAAACCATAGGATGCACAGAAAGGCAATTTTTTTGCGATGTGAACCAGAACGCAATAAGTACTTTGGAACGTTATTTTATTAACGAAAAAAATTAGTGTGTGCGACACTTTCGTGGAAAGGGATTCATCTTGAAGATGGCGTGAAGGTGATTCTAATTGCAAACCCAAATTTGGATGTAACCTCTGGACTTATATAATCACGGCAGAATTGAAGATTTTAACAAAGAGATTCGCTGCAGGTCAGTTAATTTCCCTCCATCAAGATCCTTAAATATGCTCCTTGTAGAGTTGGAGACTTCAATATAGCACTTCAAACCCATCAAATTACTTATAGCAAGAGACTGGAATGAGAATCATCTGTAGACAATGGTTTTCTGATAGGTTTTCTGTAATGGAGTTTTTTCTGGAGGTTAAATTAATACTTATAAGTATTTGGCCATCCTGCCAATATTTAAAGCTGCAAATTGGAAAAAATGGGGTAATATTGCGCTCAGTTCAGATTTTTTGGGGAAGCTACTGCCACATGCGAAGTCCTCACGAACATCTGAAGTGACTACAATACAAATTATTTATTCTGTAAGGCGTAAAGAATTTCTTTAGTAAATGTCGAGACGTAAAACGATGAATTTCTTCTCTTGAGATGTCTTTTCTTAGAACTAACTGCAAATGCCTATTTTAGACAAGCAGTTCCAGAAGAGAGAAAATTGAAGGTATATGTAGATAAATTATTACTGCGTTTCTTGGGTGGAAACAGAGCGATCATCGAGAATAAAATCAAATTAGAACTGTGGCAAATTCAGTCATAGAATGCTCAGTATAAATTAACGATTAATAGTGCAAAACCGATAACAACGAGTATTAACAATGTTATGAATTTGAAGAAGAATCTCGCCCCGACCGTTATATGGCGGTAGAACAATATCAAGAACATGACATATTTCCGATGTCTTGGAGTCGAATGGGATTCTCAGTTGTTTCATGTATTCAATATGAGGATTTCATTCTGGACATGAGTTTGAAACTGATGAGGATCGACAAATATCTTGTGTACTCATCAAGATCAGCAGCGTTAAAATTAATTTTTTAAGCAGAGAGATACGTTTTGTTTGTCTGATAAGCCTGTGGATCTCACCTCGTTCCTCTCAAACTGAGAATCGAACTTTCTAGAATATAAAAGCAAATGCTTCTAAAAGTTACAAACTTCTCAATGAGCGTTCTAACTCATACCTTTAAAGTTTTGGCATGAGTAATCCCTCTCAGCGACTTAAAAAGTGACTTATAGAGAATTTGCTTTATACAGTAGAGAGTATCTTATAGAGAATTGCTACTGACAGGACTTTCGAATTTTCTCGAAGCTATCGTTAAAGTGATGTTCCAAGCAGCGCTATAAATAGTCTCTCAAAGGGTGAAGAAAAAGGGAAGTTACTCAGATTTCGCAAAGATTGTCTGTCCTTGTTTGAAATGCTGGTAGACTAGATCTGTAACTACTTCTTGGTCAATGAAATCAAGGATTTGTACCGGCAAGTTTAAAGATTCCTAGAAGCCCCACTCCAGTGGATAAAAGCATACATCGATTACTTCGGTAACGAGATGGCTGATGGTAAGGCTAAAACAACAACAACAGCAGAAACTACTGTAAATGCCTAAAGACAGATTTAAAAGAAGGATTCAAGATCTATTACTTGAAGAATGGTAGCCTCGGTGGCTGTCATCCAGTAACAGAAAAACACACTTTCCGTTCCATAAGTAAAATCTCTATAAAAGCACTGCTTGAGAACCATTATATGAATCAGCTTCTGACTGGTCACAGAGATTCTTGCAATGCTTTATGCGGCTCCATCTGGGTTCGTCGAAGCCTACAGTTGGGAAGATAGCATTAGAGATGCAATGAATGCCTTCTAAACAAAGCGTTCTAATTTAAACTAACCGGGAGAAGCTTCGTTTCAAATAGATAGACTTGAGTACGGCGCTATTGAATTTTATTTCCCCCTAGCCGAGCAATAAAGTAATAATAAAAAAGTTGTGGCTCTCATCTGGCATCAATAAGAAACTGTGTCTTTGAAACAATACGCAAACAACCTTTTTTTCTCCAAGAAAGGTAACTGAAGTAATCTCCCGTTTTGTGTAAGATCTTTAATGACCTGTTAGAACAAAATTTTGTTTTCATTCTACAGAGAAGCATAATTCCTGCCAGTAAAATTTTAGAGAATAAAAGAAAAAACTCTTTAAATCTGTTAACGAAATTAGGTTATTCTTAAGAGAAAATAAATATTCTGTTTTGAAACTAAAAGACACAGGTCACCTAATTACTTTCGTTAAAGCTATAAGTTTTTTGTTATTGATTTCACTGTAAACGATCTTGACCGCATTTTATTTTACGACAATCTATCTTAATGCTGGAAAGAAAACATTCCTCACTTGTTTTGTCCTAAATAAATACAATATCAAGCATTTTAATTCTTATAAGTATTATGCATGTTTGCTACATAACAAAGAATGCACAAAATGCATAATGAGAGAAGCGGGCTATTCAGTTATCGGGATTTTCGAAATACCTGAATATATTACAATACCATTTAGTCCAGTTCTTGGTGTTCTAATACATTACAAAATAATTTGCTTTTGCTTTTATTTGTGATTTTATTTTATTTAATTTTAAAAGTTATGCACATATTTGTTGCGAAATAAATGATAAATAAAATTACATACAACTGGGCAATTTTTATTTGCTCTGTATTTGTTATTCATTTCAGTTATCCAAGAGCATGCCGATTCAGATTATCTCGGATGAACTTATTTTCTGTTATACCCAAAGATTTAGATTTTTTTAAAAAATTTAGAATTTCGATATTTTATTAACTGGAGGGATAGGCGAGGGAGACCACATATAACAGACTGTTTTCTAATGCAATGACATCATATTTCCATCAAATTAATCTACGTCTTTCAGTAAAATATTTTCCACATTCTTCTGTAGTTTGTTACATCGAACTATCATAGAAACCTAAATTTCATTAAAAAAAACCACTCTGTTTTCCCCATTATTTCCTGTCTTCCTCTTAAACCCTTTTCACATATTTAAAAAATAAAAAGAAACTTATTTTTTTTGTTAAAAAATTTTTTGATTGATAGCAAAGAAACCGTCCATTATTTTCTTTCAACCCAGTAAAATAAAAAATAAATACACGAATGCATAACGTAATACCCCTCGGAAAAAAAATTCCTTCCTTCTCATTATTATTATTATTATTATTATCGTTATTATTATCATCATTTTTTTCGTTCCTCTTTTTACCCCTGTTTTTAGATCTCATCCTGAAAATAAATCACTTTAAAAAGCCGAAGAAAACAAGTCTTTCATTTTTATTACATTTTTTCTATCAAGTGTTCTGAAAAAGAAATTTTTCTCAAAACTTTGAAACTGTGAGTGGAAGAGTTAGGGAGGGGGTTGATGATGACCGGATTGGGTGGGTCTTGAGAGGAAAAAATATGGTAGCAGGGAAAAGGGTGTTAGGAGAAAAAAATAATTTTCTATGGTTCATTTGATGATGGCCCATTAATATGCGTTTCCCAATATTCCGAAGATGTTAAGACTCTTCGCGCTGTATGTTTCTAAGGATGATAATAAATAAGTGAGACAGAAAATGTTAGAACACAAGTGGTATAAGTTTAGAAGACATATTTTTTACAAGTTCATCGAAAGGTCATAGGAACGGAGAAATTGAAATATTCTTGAAGTTTCCACAGAAAGGAGATTTAATTTCTACATTGATTTCTTAAACTTTTTACAAATATGTCCGTATGCGTTTATAATGAAATCAATAACAAAGAATTTACAGCTTTAATGAACTTAATTTAATGCCTCATGAGTTTTACTTAAAAAACAATGCCAAAATTTTTTCCTATTATTACATGTTTTTTAAGTCAGTAGCTAATGTAATCTTTTTTTCAGTCTAGTCTAAATTCTACAGGGAGAAAGTATTTTTTTCTTTTTTTGAAGATCAAACCGAACGATACTGTACCCTTCGTGAGTTTGCGCCGCAGCAGCCGTGTGGTAAATTCGCTGAACACTGGTAGTTTGGTACAAATTGGAACTCGGTGAACTGATTGGGTGCATCTGAAGTTTCATGGTTTTCTTCATGTGTAACGGGGATGCGAGCCATTTCCCTTTAGAAGTCTCCACGAAGCTGTTCTTTCTCATAGGCAGATAGCCCTTGAGTTACTTAAACGATTAATTTAACATTTAGCCTGCCTCCAATCTTTTTTTGACAAAGAATAAAAAAATTTTTTTGGTTCAAGCACATTTGCACACTATTATAGAAAGGATGATTTAAATGTTGTATTGTTACTAAATTTAAAGTTATTAAATTTAAAAGTTTGTTAGCTGGATGTCTTTCCGTTTAGTTTGATTTGGTTTATTTGTTTATGGTAAAGCTCTAGAGGGTTATCTGCTTAAAGGAAGAGATGCTTTCGCGGAGGACTTTCTAAAAGAAACTGGCTCGTAAACACGTTGCACAAGGGGGAGACCAAGAAAACACTCATACAGGAAGCTCATCTGTCGGGATTTGAACCCCAGATCGAACTACCAGTGCTTAGCGATTTTATCTCTCAATCATTTGCTATTTTCCATTAGCTCACTTCCGTAACAAACTCACTTTGGAAACTTTAAAATATGAAGAACCTTCTGCAGAAAGTTTTCTAACGTTTGCGTTTCTAACGTTCTAACGTAACTTCTACGTTTTCACAAAATTAAGAATCTCTTATGCGTGAGAAAGGAGTAATAGGAATATTGTCCACTTAAAGATTTAACTTTAATTTATAAACAAAGAAAAAATCAAGGCTGGTTGGTTAAAAAAATAAAGCATTTTAGAAAACGTAACTTATATATAGGGTGTATTTGTTCAGCGATGAAAAACTTTCAGGAGAGATAAAATACACGTAGACAATGGGAAATCACATAGCAATGCATGGTCGGAAACGCTTTCCTGGTCCAGTAGTGACGACACAAAACGCAAAAAAGGAAGGGCACAAACACTGAAACAAACACATTTTATTATGTTTAGTACAGTAGAAAACAACAAATAAGAACAAAAACAAACAACGGTCGTCTTTAAAGGAGGTGTCTGAAATGACGATCCCGGACCGTGCCAATTCCCCGGCGCATAGAAGATCTGCACCACGAATGGAAGATTGCATGAAAGATGCATGACGCACGCTTCCCGCATTACGGTCCAGCTCGTCATTTCGAACACCTTCTTTAATAACGATCCTTGTCTCTTTATGTTGTTTTTTCTTTGTTTTTGCCGTACTCTGAATAATAAATATGTTTTCTCACCCTGTTCGTGTCTTTTCTTTATTGACTTTTGTGTCGTCACCACCGTGCCAGGAAAACGCTTCCGACCATCCATTGCTATGGGATTTCCCATTGTCTAGATGTACTCTATCTCTCCTGAAAATTTATCACTGCTGCACTGATACACCCTGTTTATATATATATATATAGGTGTCCGCATAGTTGACTGATGCGTGTGCTGGGAATGTTGAGCAAGTGACGTAAAATGCTAGTTTGAAGATCAGTTAAAGTTCTTGGATTGTTACGACTTACCAGTGTTTCGAATGCTTCCAAAGCCAAACATCGCATCGATTGAGGTCTGGGAAAGCCACACATTACGAAAGTGCCTGCTGATGGTACGCTCTTCTGTAAAATGAAGTTTAGGAACATTCGTAACTCGCCGTGCAATGTAAGGGAGAGCTTCATCTTGCATAAAGATTGTGAGTGAAAGATGCTAATGTGCTTGCAGAACCAGAGCAGTTTCATTCCGTGACAGCGATGCATGTCACTGCCCAGTTGATCGAGCATGTCACTCGACCTGTATAATTTAACTCCTCGTACAAGTACCGGCCGAGAATAAATGATACAGAAATCTACCTCAAACCTTCACTTTTGGTTATTGCAGGCAGGCTCTAAGACAGACCGTGTATTTTCTGGTTCCCAAATTCGGCAGTTGCGAGCATTCACTGCGCCGTCCAAATGTAAATGCTGTTCTTAGTTCAGAGGATATTTTAAGGCCGTTCTGAATCGACCTCAAAGCGAACAAGAAATTTAAGTGAGAACTGGAGTCAAGCATTAAAATCATGCGAAAGCAATCGTTGCACTTGTGAAAGTTTCTAAGAATAATATCGGAGGATATCCTGTAAGATCTTATGGGCAATTGAACTTAGCTTATTCAGTCTCTAATACATGTCGGATACTGCTACACGCCGGATGGAGCTAGCCTGAAAGTTTGCAGCTGTGTCCTCTACCATCCGAAGAACAACCTTCTGTACTGTTTCGGCAGAAAAGGGTGTCTTCCTCTTCCAAAATGAACAGGAAACGATCTTGTTTCTTCAAATTTGGTTATCCTTTTCCGAAGGTTTTTAACATTCGTTGGGCCTCTTAGAATCCCCTTCAAAGTGCAAAATTTCAGTAGAGCAGTTACTGTGAAATTACTGTTTTCGTAAAACAATTTTATATCTAGAACTACATATAGGGAAAAGCAAGAAAATGCCCATGCAGTCAGCCGGCCCCCGAAACTCGAGTCCCGAACCGAACTACCAGCGCTCAGCGGCTGTTAACTCTCGGCCGCTGATGAGCCCGTAATGTAGTTTGGGAAAGTAAAATACACTACTCAAAACAATTACGGGATATTGGGAGTTCGGCAGGAAATAACCATATAATCGGAAACGTTTCTAATAAAAATGAAATAAAAGAAGTTAAAAAGAAAAGTTATAACGTTTATGAAGTTGGGAATATGCAAATTTTGTCCAAGACGTCGAAAACTATGCCTTTTATAGAAAGAGTGAAAAGCGGCAGACAGCGTTCTTTCTGTATGAGGAGATTAAAAACAACTAACATGCATTGAATATTTTGTAACAGTGAATACGATGTCTAAGCAAGACGACTTAGCTAAATCGGTAGCCTGGAAAGCCATCGGTCGAAACTCAATACGCTAGGGCGGAAGTGTTAGTAGTTTCTCAAAGTGTCATTTACAAACTATGGAATAGATTTTTGGAAACTAGAAATGTTTGCCAAAGATCGGAACAAGACCGTACACTTGCAACAACACAAAATGATGATCGGTATTTAACAGTGACGGCCAGAAAAAACCGCAGTAGGAACGCCAGTTTCTTGCAACAACACCTTTGGAGGCTTACTGGTTCCAGAGTTTCGACTTGAACTGTTCGAAACCGACTCAATCATCTGGGTTTGTATGCTCTCAGACCTATGGTTTGGGGTTCATTGTTACAGGACTATCCTGCTTCCGCAGAAGGTGGGTCCAGGAGCATCTCAGATGGGTACGAAATGAGTGGAGCAAGGTGCTCTTCACGGACGAGTCCAGCTTTAGTGTTCAACCTATTAATAGGCAGATCCTCATCTGGAGAGAAGATGATATATGGAATACTCCTGCATTTACATATGAAAGTGTCTAATTTGGCGGGGGTGAAGTGATGTCGATGGCCGCACCGACCTGCACATTATCAGGGAATGGAACACTAAGGCCTCAGCGATATAGAGATGAGATCCTCAGACCTATTGTGGTCCTATGCATTGTAGCAATCGGGGATGAATTCATTCTTATGGATAAAAACACCAGGCCATATGTTAGCTAGTGGACAATTTTCTTTTCGACGAAGAAATACTTCGAATGGATTGGCTTGCATGTTCCATAGGTATAAACCCAATGGAATAATTTGGGACATTCTAGGGAAAAGGTTGCTAGTCGTCTTATCATCCGCAGAAATAATTCAGCAGTTTGAAAGCTCTCTTCTACAGGCGTGGGGAAGAATACCCTAGTCCCTAATTCATAACCGCATTGGTTCCATGCCTTGTAGGTGTGCGATTTGCTTCCGGTCAGAGTGTAAGGTTTTAGTTAAACTAACCAAGTTTTATTTTAATTTAAATCTGTCTATCTCCTCTCTGTTTCAACTTCCCGTCAGAAGAAGCGCGCGTTTTTAGCTTATGCTAATTTTGAAGTACAGCCGAATACTATTTAAGCCAGAGATAGAAACCTCTTAGCGTGAGAGAGCTTAGTCTCAGACCACGGTCACTCTGCTCAACGTTCGTCTGACCAGCTAGCAGTTTAAATTTATAAGCCATAGTGCTTACTACGTGATTGCATTGTGAAACAATTTGAAGTGCGCTAGTATTAGTATAGCTTGCTACGCACCCTTTCAGGTAGAGGCCAAACTCCGCGAATAGCTCTGTGAGCAAAGTTTGATGTAAGTTCTATTTAAATTTAGTTTAAGTTTATTTGATTGTTAAGTTCGACCCAAGTGCGGTCTTTTACTTTCTGTATCTCTCCCGAGTTGGGAAGTGTGTAAATAATAGTGATTTAATAAAAGAGGATTTCAAATCCCTTTCAAGTGCAGTTATTCGCCAATACAGGATCTACACCAGAACATAGCGTACCTTCCGCTCCCTGTTCCAGTTCAGGACTTGAGGATAAAAACCCTATTACAGACTTTACAATGTTCTCTAAAACTATGCACAGAATACTCAGTCCTGACAAGAGGTAGCCATCCCTCATATTGAAACTCATTTGTATACGAGATATCACATTTCTGTTCGTTTTTATAATATGCATAGATTGTGTATTTTTAGTTTTCAGGCAAATATCGGCAGTAAAATTTAATTATTTCCTGTTCGTTGCTTCGTTTTCTTTTCTCGTATCTTAAACACCTATACATCATATGTCAGTCACCAAAACATTTCCTCGTCCGCTGTTTCTATCCAAAATCATAATATGTCCTAATTCTTTTGAGCAATGTGTATAACTACCGCCAGTAGCCGATTGGTTAAGACCGCTGAATCTGGAACTTCATCCAAGGTTCGATGTTGGGTAAAGGGGCTTATTGTATGACTGATTTTTGTGGTTTTCCCCGTAGGTAAGCTGAATACCAGTTTCCTGAGGCCTCCATCTCTTCAGGCAGATAGCCCTAGTGTGTTTTGTCGTATGGAACAGAAACCTCCAGAAAATAATTTTTAGAAATTTTTAACAAAAAAGGCCATATTTCATCACTAATAGTGAAATAATTCATAATATTTCCATTATTAAAAAATATGCATATTTTCAATTAATTTAAGATCTTAACAACAGCAGTGAAGTTATAAGGTATTTTCTCACTCTTTCCTGCATGCCTTCGTGGTGTAACGGTAGCACATA
>KK113250.1:14360-43932 GCA_000611955.2 Stegodyphus mimosarum
TGTAGCAATCTTGCTAAAGCAAGAAGAGGGGAGATGAGGACTCTGGCAAACGCCGTTTCCTCCAGTCCGTGAGGCATGGTAAGTTAGAAGAAGTTGGCGAGCAAACGGCCCAACTTCGGAATTCTTAGGTAAAAATTGTTTACTAATTCTGCAGGAAGGAAGTATTGAATATTCTCTTTATCGTAATATTTGGCGATATAGTTCCTTAGATGATTATATTTTTGACACTCATTCAGTCTATGCTCGAAATTATCTCGAAATTGACAATTTTCGCATAAAGGAGAACTTGAAAGTTTTAACTTGAATTTAAGGTCGTTTGTGAGGATACTTCGAGTGAGGATTTTCTTAATCTTGCATTCCATTTTCCTTGTGTTCCTTATTTGTTTACATTTGAAACTTAGCAAAATAATTGTTGCCAATCTAGAGAAAATAAGTTTCGCATCAACAAAGATGACGCCTTCTTTTATTATTGCGAATTAAATCATGCTTAATCCTTTCTGGAATTTATTCCAGGAAATAAGTGTTTAAGATTTACTTCGTAGTTTTTAATATAGATATTTTGAGTTTTTATGTATTTTTGCCTTGTCGCGAAGTGAGAACTGAATTAATTGAATGAGAAATACTAAATAGTCTATGAAAAACTGTTTCTTTTTTACTTTTGCTTAATTTTTTTTGTACGTCGTTTTAGATTTATTATAGTATTTGAATAGAACATGTGGCAACGATTAGATAACTCTCCGGATGATATACATAATAGATGTTTAGAAGACAATTTTGACAAGCCAAACTAGTGCCTTTGCTGAAATTTTCTACTCTGTTAACACAAACATGCAAAACAGAACAGAAAATGATATTTTAACCTAAAATGCAAACAAAACAGTTAATGTTATTTTAGCCGAAAATATGAAACAAAGCATAAAATATTATTTAGCAGTTGGTCTACCAAAGAGACAATTTCATGAAAAAGGAAGTTTTGCTAGGCTTTAGTTGCTTAACTGGCCGATTGCAGAGGGTAAGTCAATATGTATGCCCTGTGTTCAAAATTTTAAAATTCAACTTGAGTAAGTTGAATTTTAAAAGTTATGAGTATATTATGTTTTATTATGTTTATTATGAGTATAATGAAAAGGAAAAGCTTAAATAAACTAATAACAAAGCACTAGCAGAAGCTTAAACACTACGTTTCATGTCTTTCAAGGCATCCAGACATGCTTATGATGGTTAGAAATCTCAAGTTTGATTCCCGAGTAATGCATAAATATTTATTATTATAGTCTCTTTACAGACTGAGACACTTAGGTCCTTACATGTGCTTTGTTTTTATTTTTTGCCTTGATTTTTGTATCATTCACTCCCTTTCCTCTCCATTTTGAAAATAAGAATTTATTTTTGTTCCTTACCAGTAAGTCTCAAAGATTTAACATAGTGACTCATACGTATATATAATGCAAGTTACTGCGATCCACACGCAGATATTTACTATGAAAAAAAAAGAGCTGACAGACATAAAAGTATACATTAACAAATATATTTTAGCAAATATTGCAATTATAAAGAACTGTGCTTAATTATGAAGAATAAATTAATGATTATAAATTAGGTAATAATAATAAATAAAGATAAATATTTACATAAATAAAGATAAGTAATTGCATAAGCCAATAGCAACAAATTAACTTAAAAACTCTTCGAGACTAATCAAAACATCTTTTCTGAACTGCGATACTCACTTTGAAAGTAACTGGTCTGGGGAAATTCTCATACTCTTCTTTTTATATATGGCAGAAATATTTCAAATGACTATATAATTGAAATAAATGAATGCAATAAACACTGAGACCTTTTGCATATAAAATAAAAGGCAAATGTGTAACACTAAAGCGCTTGCCTTATAAGGTATTTCTCCCGCCTTTTTGGCTTCGTGGTGTAGTGGTCAGCACGCTCGACGCGTAACCGAGAGATTTGTGGTTCGATTCCCACCGAAGGCGTTGTTCATTGTTCATCTGTCTTGCTTCCAAATAAATACCTAATGTCTCTACAACGTGACCTCTTTATGCAAACTGTCAAATATCTTTGTCAAACATTATGGAAAAGCATACAGAGCTTTTTGCTCTGAGAGAGGTAACTTCGAGAGAATTTTAAAGAAAGTTTTGTTCTCTTACTTAGCAAAAACCATGAAAATGTAAAAGACGACATCTTATGCCGTTGCCACGGAAAGCTGGTGGATAGGAAATGCTACTGGTTGGGAATCGAGAATAATCCCTCTAATTGTTGGTGAGCTTTGAAAAATCAAATATTTTCAATTATTTCTCTTCGTGAAAACTGGTACGACAAAAAAAGAACAAGGATATATTTAAGGATGTCTGGAAAAAAATGAAAAAGGACATGTAAATGAAAAAATGTTCTTCGATTAATCATTATTCTTTGATTATAATCTCATAATAATCTACAAAACTGCTGCTCATAACATGTATTCGCAGGTTTGATCATTTGAGAGGAAGCATATGTGGAGATTTTTCTAAGGGAAACTGACTCAAACTCATAAGTTCAAAAAGAGAAATTATAGAAAACTCAGTGCACCTATTGTGTTTAGCTACTAGGAGCTGAAACAAGAGCAAACTGTCTGCACCTCGGGCTTTTAAACACTTTTATACTGAAGTAAAAAAAGGAATGGAGTAAAACCACGATGATTTGTGTAAACAATATACGAAGAGAGATCGTTAAGTATTTGGACTCCAAACAGGAAGAAATCCAGGGTCTCCTCTCCGCAAACAGTTTGATACAGACTGAATTATCTAGAACCGCTTAAGAATTGTAGATAATTTCAGGTTGACCATGAAGCCATAATATAAGGATTATTTCGACTGGGTCCATTTTCACCACCTCCTATTTTGGATGAGAAAATATATTAGAAGGCCCCCACATTGGGTACCACTGTAAATAACTAATTCTCTTTCGAGGTTCGAAACCAGTCCCTGTTCTTCACAAATAATTCCAAAACCTATTCTCCACCAATATATGAAGTCATTAATCACCTCTGGATAATTCCTGTTTAAACATAGGATTCGCAAAATTTTATATATTTATTCGACCGTGATTCCGGATGCTCCATTGAGCCTCTCCTCTTTGGTGAAGAACGTGTATAGTAAATTGCAACAAAATTAGATAAGCTGGTAAGTGTAAGGGTGTGTGTAAAGTCTTTACAGTGAACACCATATGACAAGGTGCGTTTGTAAAGTCTTTACAGCGACTATCATTGCCAGGGTAAGATCTTTATAATAATGACTACTATCTTTGAAATAGTAGATGTCAGTAGAATCACTTTTTGAAGGGGGGTCACAGGAAACATGCAGAATGCAGTGGCCTCATCAGGACTCGAACTCCAGCCCTTCTGAGTGCTAACCGAAGTTTTCCACTTACACCAAAAAGGCACGCGGAAGATGGGAGAAAAATCTTATAATATCGACTTAAAGGAAGACTTGGAAGGGGGGCCCAGTCGCCAAATAATGGCGCTAAAGAAACATCGCCCCCCTTTTTCAATTCCACTTGTAAGTCATCAAGATTTGGGGGGTATGAAGAGTGAAAAATATACATTGCCCTTACCGAGACTCGAACTCCGGACATTCCACTGCTAGTCGAACATACTTCCAATTACACCCTAAAGGCAAACAATAAGGAAGGAAAAATCTTTATAGCTCTGGTAGCTGAAAGTATCCTTAACTCCGCTTAATTTTTTCTTAAATATGAGTCTGAATAATTTGGGTAATTCATTCGAACATGAAGTGACCAAAAACACCTGTCACCGTCTGACATAATAATTTTGCTCTTAAAGCAGATACACCTACACTACCCATATGAATTTTTATCATGTCCTTATTGATGCAAAATATATGCGAAAAGAAAATAGGTGGGGAAAATCAAACAAATAAATAACAGGGACTTTTTACTGTTAGTAACATTAATGTTACACTTGCAGTTTTTTGTCATATAAATTTAAAATCGTTAAGGAAAAAGAATAGGCGGCGAGAAAAGAATTCTAAAAGCCGCTTCGTAAAATACAATTTTTTTAAAGGCATATCTCAGCGACTTAACATGCACCTTTTCTTTTAATCATTTTATTACTTTTTCTATCCCTTCCCTCCCCATTTCAAATCTTGCATTTCAGAAGCCGATAATGCGAAATCGATATAATCGTTTTTGTAGTCGATACAGAAAGCAGCGTAAGAAGAATTGCCACCTCTTTTTTTGATGAAAACGCCCGAGAAAATATTTAAAACAGATAATGTCCTGAAAACGCTGAGATCATTGAAAGATTTTGGACACATCATAGTCACTAATATATTTGAAATTGTCTAGCTTACTCTCAACGAAAGAAAAGTTTTCGAACAAGTAGTTACGATTCTGATTCTTTTATTGTCGATATTTCAGAATTTATGACATTTCTGTATGCCTTTCATATGATTTACAAGGCGTATAATATTCTATGCGTTTAAAGCGCTATACGTTTGTTATTGCTTATGCTTACTTGTCTGACGAAGTCAACGTAAGCCCACGAAATTCCTCGTGGCAAGGAGCGCAAGATTGCGCCTGTCGTTGGCAACAGCTTTGAGCACCTAACAGGTGACAGTGCGATTTGGCTCAGTTCCGCCCCCCCCCCAATTTTGAAGGAGAAAACCCCGGAAGGACGGGTGCGAGGGTCTCCCACCCTCCTCTGGAGTGCCGCCATGCCTCACCGGCACTATACATTTACAAATATCCATGCCTTCTGCGAGATTCGAACCCGGACCCTTCAGCACGGACCCTTCTACGCTAACCGCTATACCGCTTGGGCGGCCTCTATACGTTCAGATAATATTTTCGATTAAATCAGGTATCTTCTGAAGTTAGAAACATCCTTAACGGACTTTCCAAAGTTTTCAAATCGTTGTGTTTCGTTACAATTCCAAGCTTATAATTCGTGTTGCTAGGGCAAGAGTTATCACTTCACTACCCTCCATTACTTACCTTCAAATCATAGATCAACGGTGACCAACAGATTTGAAGATCACTAGTGACCAAAGACGCTTGATGGTCGTCGGCATTCTTCGCTTTAATTTAACGTGCTACCTAAACTCACTGCATCATCTACAGTAGAAGCGGTCATGAATGACCTAGAACTGCTGCATCATCAGAAACAAGCAACTCGTAGGTCATTCGTTGTCTATAGGTAACACATAGATAAATATCACCTACAGGTCATCTGAGGGGTAACGTGGCTTATGAATAATCTACAGGTTGATATGTATTATCCTATGAATTAACAACTGTCTTGATGGGCACAAGTGTTCTTTGGTTTAATTTTAGTTTCTAATTTATCTGAATTTACTGCGCTATTTCACATCGATGATTTATATGTTGACCATCAGTTACTATCATCCCAAAGGTCATCAGACATGAATAATCTTGATTGTTATCAATGTCCTTGTACATTATTTTACTTTAATAATCTATCATAAATTACTGTGCTGGACCTATAGGCCGCATCTGGGAACTATTGGCAGACAACGTCTGTAACTTCTAAGTTACTGATACCCAACAATCTTAATTTGAGACAATTAATCAACAATTTGAGAGTTTTTGATTATAATCTAACAACTCAAAGAAGAGTTTATCATTAAAACTGCAAAAATATGCGAAAAAGTTTTAAAATATGAAAAATTCAGACAAATCTTTGTAGTAGGACTAAACTTAAATTCAACTCAACAAGAATTTCTGGTGTGAAAGTTCCTTTTATTTCTGCATTTCTTTTTCTTTCTTTCTTTTTTATTTCTCCAAAAACTGAAATATATACAAACATGTATATATATTGTTTCAAAAGAATATAGTAAATTTAAATTAAATTTAAATAATTCTCTTGCGCCATTGCTGCAAGGAATGAAATTTGAATTTAACAAAATTTCTATTCGTAAAACGCAAATTAAAGTAAAGATTAGTTCGCAGCAATATAAAATATTTATAATTTCTTTTAAACCTACTTCTATAATTAGTTTTTTACTTTAGTTTGTTTTTTTACGAATAGAAATTTTGTTAAATTTATATATATATATATATATATATATGTGTGTGTGTGTGTGTGTATGTGTGCGTGTGTGTGTGTGCGTGTGTGTGTGTGTGAAACAATAAAATATGAAACAAAATTATCAAATTTAACTGGAACCAATTGACAGAAGACTTATAAATTCATAAATTCTAATTATCACATATCCTCTTCAACAATATGTTTGCGTCACTCTGCAGCATGTTACGTCCCTCTTCCCCCTGCGATTTTTCTGCATTGTGAAAAACTCTGTCCAGCCGCTGCTCAGAATTAAAGCAAAGACTTTCCGAGTTTAAAAATACTACTGCAGTTATTACGCATCACTCTTTGCTGCCTGTTATTCAAGTAGCGTATTTTCGCGAAGCTTCTTTGTCTGTTATCTAAAAGGTAAGCCTATGCATCTGACCCCAATGGTAAAGTATCCTCAAGTTCAAAAGCAAATGAATGAAAGACATCTCGAAAGCTATGGATTATCCGAGATGTGTTGATTTCAGTGCGCAATCGGAAGTATTTCAAAAAGAAAAAATCTGATGTGTACACCGCATGATTTCCTTGTACGTATGATTTCCTTGTTGTAAATTTCCTTTAATATTAAATTATACGCAATTTTCCTGCATTTTATTTAAACGTATTGAATTAACAGTTAACGAATTCTGAATAAAAATTCTTCGTCGGTAGCGTATAAACCACAATAGAATAAATACACTCTTTAAAGTTCAATATATTTATTTACCATAGCCACACTTCGGCGCTAGGTTCACTTAACAGCGTTACATCTCATTCATTTTATAAGTCATACTGAGCAAAAACTATAGCATCTCAAGAATTACCACAAGTTCTATTCAAATACTATAATAAATCCAAAACGACGTATAAAAGAAATTAAACAAATAAAAAGAAACAGTTTTTCACAGACGATTCAGTGCCGCTTACCCAATGCGCATGAGCTTCTAATTAATTCAGTTCTCACTTCGCGATAAAGCAAAAATACTACATAAAAATTCAAAATATTTTCATTAAAAATTGAAAGACATAGAAAAATATAAACCACTAAGTACAGTTAAAACAATTAAAAAAACAGTTTTTTACAATTAAAATTACAATTTGTACGTAAAAACCAGCTAATAATTTAAATGATAATTTCAGAATGAATCAAACATAATTTAACTCGCAATAATAAAAGAAGACGGGTCTTTGTTGTTGCGAAATTAGTTTCTCTAGATTGGCAACAAATCCACTATTCTGCTAAGCTTTAAATGTAAACAAATATGGCCGATATTATAACCAAAAATTAGGCTTAGCCGCATTTAAAAAACTTTTAAATTGTTGATAATTCCACAATTATCGCATGTAGGTTAACTAATGGCATAAAAATCTGAACCGAAAGATAAGAACAATATAATTCAATCACTTTTAAAGGGAAAAATGCCCATTTTACAAACTTCTAAGAATAAAGAAACTGAGCTCACTGAGCCGAGTAAAAGAGTGGCTATATATATACATATATTTATATACTTTTGGTGCGGCCGATTGCAACCAAAATGTCAGGTGTACATCTACATGTTATAGCAGCCCTGTATACAAAATTTCCTCGTTCTGAAGCTACTCGTTTTTAAGTTATGCGAGATACATACATACATACGTACATACGTACCCACAGACGCCACGAAAAAATCTGTTCAAAATCCATTAGTTAGTTAGTTAGTTTCTCTAAATTGGCAACAACTCCACTATTCTGCTAAGCTTTAAATGTAAACAAATATGGCCGCTATTATAACCAAAAATTAGGCTTAGCCGCACTTAAAAAGCTTTTAAATTAAATTTTTTAATCCCTTTTAAATCAGTTTTATAATTATTTGGAGGGGGGAAGAGTCCTTTATTCTGATGACATTCAAAAACATCATTAAACTGCATTTGATAGTGGTCAAAGTAGATATTTTCGTTGAAATATGGTACTCGAAATTTTTCGCTATTACAATACTTGCTTTTTACTTCGCACAAGGAAGTGAAAACGATTCGCAGGTCATTTTGAAACAACAGCCTCCATGTGCATTTGCTATCAGCCATCGAGTGAGTGCACTTCAAGGAAAGTGGGCCAAGTTCGTTGCTCAAAAATCCTGTATTGCGTTTGTAGTTGAGTATATAGTTAAAATTGTTCTGTGCTTCGCTTTACAAGTCAAAATCATCAGTTGTTTGATTTTTAGTGCGTTATGAGATGTGTTATAAAAAGTGTTGATCTTTTACAAAATTTACATAACTCAAAAAGAGAAGTAAATTTGTGGGATTTTTCCCTCGACATCAAAGAGGAAAAAAGTTTAACCTCAAGAATTTTGTTCAAGATTCTTTTAACTTGCTTTTGAAAAAACAAAAAATACCATTAATAAAAAGAAAAATTTATTAGCATTTTCTTATAAAAGGTTTTTGCTAATAATGTACACTCAATGTTTTTCATTTCTACAAAATAAGCAATTTTAATCTTTTATGATTTATTGATGATGTTTTAATATAATTTTCTATTTTTAAGTAAACGACTAATTGATTTTAACAAAACTTTTAAATGAAAATGAGATCTTAATTCAAAACGTCTCAATGTCAAAACATGTCTGACATTGTTTCTGAAGATAAAGATAAGTCATCATATTCGATCTTTTATGGAACATAACACTATCCCATTAAAAGATATTTAACATTCTTTGAGAAAGGCTATAGTTTAAAAAACCTTTGTGAAAACGAAAAATTAGCCTTATTTCTGAAATTTTTTTAAAGCAGCATTGACATTATATATTCCTGAAAGTGTCGATGTAGATAGTTGGAATCTATTAAAAGACAAATTTCAAACACATTTTTCCAGTTCTGAGCGTATTAACTTTCACGGTTTTGTCTCAGTCACTTACAGCAAATTTAAAGACATAGATAAATATTTCAGGCAGAAACTAAAATTACGATCCGCGTTGAAATTAAGAGATCAAATTCTAATTGATTCGCTCACGGTTTACTAGAGCAACATCATATTCTATTATCTGTCCAAAAACATTAATTCTCTTCAAAATTTAATTACGCTGGCAAGAAATTGTTCCCAACTTCCAGGCTCATCTAAGAACCACAAGGCACCAGTAATGCGCCCAGAGTTTTTGTTTATGGGCAAAATCTTTATGCCCATTTTAATTATTCAAGACAGCCTACTCCAAGACCATTCTACCTTAGATCTTATTTGCCTAAAAATCCAGTTTGAAGAACTTTTCAGCCAACACAATTGAGATATCCGAAATCCTAGAACCCACCTTAAATTATCATGAACTTCGATCCTACCAATATCAAACTTCACTCAAAAAATGATAATATTTCAAGTTAAATATTAAGGCAAGGAACAATAATTTTCCTGCCTCAGGTAGTTTAGCTAATGCAATTTCTAAAAATACTTAAAATTATACTGATAATTTTGAAACCATTGAAAATGAAACCTCAAGAAAGTTAGGGTCCTTATCTGGAGGTAGTTCTGTTACGAAATTAATTGTCATGTAAAGCTGAAAGAATAACTAGAAATGTGATATTTTAAATTCTCATTTGAATTATTTATTCGTATCTTCATATAGAGTTTAATTATTTAAATTGCACTGAACTTTACTGATTATGACTTGTATCAAGTTAAGAAAAATACAAGTAAGGAAATACGCCCAAAAATCTTAAAATACTTTCATCTGATATTTATATGAAAGTACTTAGAATGAAAAAGATATTTCTAATCATGTTAATCTGCTCTGAACGTTGCTGATTATGACGCGTATCAATTTAAGATAAATATAAGTAAGGATATACGTCCAAAAAAATCTTATTAAAATACTTTCATCTGATATTTATGTGAAAATACTTAGAATGAAAAAGATATTTCTATCATGTTGAAAATAATGTGCATGAAAATTCCTGTGTAAATAGCCAGATTCAAGTATCATTAAAAAACAATAGTCATACATTTGCAAAAATAAATATGATGAGGATTGCATTAATATTGAAAAGAATATGGTTGCACTTAATATTCTATCGAGAATCCTGAAAATTTGCTGTTTTTAAATATTCTATGATTTTGCGATTGATTTTTTTTGTAGCGTTAAGTTGAAAGAAAATTATATTTAATTATGAAGTTGAAAAAGTGTTGTGCGGATCATTTTGTTAGGAAAACTAAAAATTCATACGATGAACTGAGGAAAGTCTAAAAATGTAGAAAATGCATGGCAACATTTAAAATTCTATCAGGAATTCTAAGCATTTGCTGCTTTTAAAAATTTTGTGATTTTGCTGCTGAATCTTTGTTGCGTAAATGAGAAGAAAACGATATTTGGTAATAAAGTTAGAAAGACAAAACAAAAATCTGATACTAACGAGATTTTGTCCAACAGGAAGAGTGGTAAGCTACAAGTTCATCGGGAACATGAAAAACTATAACAAACTCTCTGATGTAACGCAAAAAATCGAAATCATTTTTTTTAATATTGACTATTGGAAAAACAGTTTACCATTCAACTCGATCAAGTTATTGTTGAAGATGAAATATTTTTAAGATATTGAGGGAATATAACTTTGCGTCCTTCATATGTGTTGGCTAAATTTCTTTAATAAAATGGTGTATTGGTTTATTTACACCACACTTTGTTTGGTGAAAGTTTGGAATGCAAATATTTTACTAATTATTTTGGGCTTTCATCATTTGTTTTTGATAGGTGTTAAGATATACCCATAAATTAAGAAACTTTTCCGTCTCCTATATTTAGCAATAACATATGTGCCATACATTATGTCACATGTTATGTTATATTATTAAGCATTTCCGATTACATATGGGTACATTTAAGAAGAATCAAGGACAATCTACATTAAGCTCTCCCTTTTCAATCTAACTCATATTTAAGCCACACTAAATCCGCATTATCCGTTTTGCAAATCCTCGCGGGAGATATTAATATAAACCCTCTTCTCTCGCTGACAAGCCTCCCCAGAGCAGAATGGCCCCTTGATGTCATTCTATTCCAATGCCCTGCGTAACACATTAAGAGGGACGCAACAATGATGAGAGTGAGGTTTGTATAATCTGAGGCAACAATGCAATCCTGATTGCTCCCCATTCAGCAGATTTCAAGTGATTATTGCATTGTTCCTCCTCAAAGATGAGCCATTCTTTACCTTTTTTAAAGAGGTAGAAAACCTGAGCTCTACTTACATGTAAATACATTTTACATTTGGTACACAATCTGGGTTCGATGTGAAGATATATTTAGGTAACTAAATTCAACTATTAGTAGGCGAAAGAGACAACAGGGAGTTATTTTTCCGATACAGCAGAGTTACTCTTACAGTAATGTCTATCACTGCTCATTTTATTTGAAATAACACAAAATAAAAATACAAGTAAACAAGCGATTAGATCCATATAGCTTTAAAAGGGTTTTGTTTTCTTAAGATAATATGGAGATTATGGCAGCCCCTTAAATATTCTCTGTTAAATTGAGCAATACATTCCGTATCATTACACAAATTTCAATAAACGTAAGCATTATACTTATATTTTTAACCGTATTTTCCTTAGGTTTATAAGCATTTTGAGCAGCCAGTTTGTTGTCAAACTGTTGTATTCTGCTAGTTTCGACCGAAAAGTATGTAACACGATGCCAAATGTTCTAAATAAAAATTTTTTTCGGACATTTTTTCCTGGTATATATATTTAAATATCCAAAACGTTTTGTTAAAAATTGTACTAGAGCCTTAGAGTCTTATGATTAAGTAGCAAAACTTTCAAGTATTCAGCTTAGTTTTATTTATTTTTTTTTAATTTAAGTTTATTAAAAAATACTTTATATTGCAAAAAAGACACTTTTGATAGATTTCAATTTTATTGCCCTTTTTACCACATCCTTGCGCAGTAAATACGATCAGCTGATTTAAAAAAAGATTGTCTTCTTTCTCTCTGTCTACCTCTCCCCCTTACTCGCTGGATTTCAGGGTATTCTTTACGTCTCTAAAGACATTAGGATTTTTTGATGCAGAAATCATGTAAAATGAGCAATGTCCTCGCTGGAACTCGAACCTCGGACCTCTCGAATATGCGCCAAGTGTGCTGATCATTAGACCAGGAAAGCATGCTAAGAAGGCGGGAGAAATACCTTATACATTTCTTTATATAACACAATCAAGGAAAACTACAGTCACGCGTTTACCAAATACAGTGCTTACATTTGCTTCTATTAATCGCTTACTTCAAAGTTTACCTATTTAATAAAATAATATATTTACGAATAAATATCTGTAAATAAATTAAATAGTAAATGGAAGCTGCTAAACATTAGTAACAGCGAAGCGGAATGATACAGTCAAAATATTCAATTTTAGAACAACAATACAAGTACCTCTGAAAAATTAAATTAAAAAAAATTGTAAACGATAGCTATCGCTATTAAAGAGAAATTAAACTGAATTTCTGTCAAGAACGCTGTTTAGTTTGCCGTCACGTTTATAACACAATTCAGTATTTAATATAAAGCCGTTGAAAGTAAAACAACAGCATAAACGTTCTTTAGAATTAACATTTTTTTCTCGATGTCAATCGGAAGTTTAAAAAACTAAATAAATTAAAACACCTAAACACTGTATTTAAAATACTATGTAAAGCAAAAGTACGTAACGAAAAATGATGTGTCAGTTTACATGCATATGATTTATTAACAGAGATTACTGCTGTCAAAACGTATGTATTTGTTCGAAATGATAAGCAGATGTCCAGCAATAAAAATAATAAAATAACATCTGACTACTAAAAACTGTTACAGTAAGTAGCATCAATAAAAGATAACTGATCAGAAGTAATAAAGAATAACAACGGTAGAAATGTATGATAAAGAGGCGGTATGCTTTCATGCACAACTTTTTAAGGTAACTTACGAATAAAAAATTGGTTCGAATCGATGCTACTCGTGAGAAAAACTTCTTAAAAAGTTTGTGAAGTCATATCTTTTGGAGAGAATCCAATTTATTTTATAAAAGTATAATTTTTTACGAATTTATTTCAGTCTGAATTTTTCGGTCAGAATAAAAGATTTTTGTAATCATGTATGTGAAAAAGGTCCTAAAAATCATTACTAATTTTCTTGCACACGTTCTAATTCGGAAACCGAATATTAACTCATTTACAGTGAAGTTCAATATTCATGGAAAATGTCGATTTTAAAATCTGACATTTTTCGAATTTGCAGAAAAATCATTGAGATTTTGATGCTTCATTGATTGAGTTCTAACTTTTCCCAAATTGGGGGGAATTTTCTAATCACTAATTAATTGAAGCGTAGGTTGATTTTGCATGCTTAGGGAGATCAGATACAGTCTAATACAGCATTAAATAACGAAGCATATTCTGCTTTATAGGGTCATTAGAAGAAGTACGCAATATTGTAAATGCAGATGTTTTTTTACTAACTGCATTCCTGTTAATAATATTTGTTTCAAATAACATCATAAATCTGGGGATTTTTTTCAAATTCAAATCGCTATTCAAATGAAATTATATCTCTGTATTTTCAGTATGGGATTTTCCTACTAAGTACAATGCTTCATTTCTTAAACTAATGTTTCATCGGAGGCATTCTTATTTAAAATTGTAACAATTATTTCTAAACAGTAATGTAAAGATTACTCCTGTGTGTGCGATATCCTTTAGGAATTCTCAGAGATACAGCTAAGTTATTCAGTTTCTTAAGAAATTCTCTGATGGTTCAGGTTAACTCTATTCTCGCACATTTCAGCTTTCAACAGACTTGCGGTCTTTCCCATTCTCATTAAAGAGAAACAAATAAATATTTATTTATGTAAGATGCACTTTTTAAACTTTCTGTAGAATATTTATTTACCACAACATTTTTGCTTTTTTATACATATGTATTTTAATTTTAAATTTTACAGGTTGTTTAGAAGACAGTTTTAACTGAAAGATTATTATGTAGTCTTAGAAAACTAACAAAGGTTTTTCATTATAAATCAGTGGTTTACAATTGGTCTTTACAATTTACAACTGACATTGTAAATCAATGGTAAAAAATTTCTTCATTGTAAATCAATTTGCGTTACGCCCTATCTACATAAAAACAGGAGTTACAGGAATACTGCATTTTTTAGATCAGGATGGAAACCCGTAATTATAAAAATTCAGATCGACTGAGGGAAAAAGCCGGAAGCCCAAAGTTCGGCAACAAATTATGTGACACTTATATTCATTTATGGTGGAATGTGAATTCTAACCTTGTACCTATTTCAAATCTAAGTTGAAAGCCTCTCCTTTTGGTCAGACTCATACGAGTACTAAAGAATTTTCGTTCAAATCTGAAATTTCATCAAATCAGAAAAAATAATAAATAATAATAATAATAATAGTAAAAACAATTCCTCACTCAATCATACGTGACGTTAACACTATCCTTTATAAATCCCTGTTGTGTAGCTAGAAACGTAATTTATGGCATTAGAAGCATTCTTTATTATTTGCTACAGTGTTGCAGGTGATTATTAAAATTGTTGATTAGATATATTGCAAATTGTAATTAATTAGTGATTGTAATTGATTAGATATATTAATTAAATATATTTTAAATTACATCAAACACATGCGTTATTAAAATTAAATAAAACATCTAAATTATTCAGAATACGGCTGTTGATTTCCATTTTTCAATTTATTACGTAGTAATAAACTCATTAACTTGTAGAAGTATAAAGTTATATCGATGCAGAAACGAGACAAATATGCAGTGCCCTCGCCGGGATTCGAACTTCGGACCTTTCGAGTACGCGTGAAACATGCTTCCAGTTACACCACGAAGGCATGGAGAAAGGAAAGAGAAAACACCTTATAAACTTTGGCATATAAATTAAAAATCTTATGTTTTGCTGAATGACAGTACTCTGAAAAATGGCTAAGGCAGTGACAAAATAAATTAAAGATCTTATATTTTCAACAATGGCTGTATTCTGAAAGTCGATTGGATATTAATATAACTACCGTACAGATAAAAAAAAACAATAAGTATATCCGTTGTATTTCTGGTTTACATAAGGAAAATAATGTTTTATTTCACTCTAAACGCGAAATAGTTCGAAGTTAACAAATTTGTAACTCACAGTGCTCTGCGACTTGCAAGGCAAAGCTGATAACAACCTACAGGTTTTTTTTGATGCAGGCAGTAAGAATTTCTGCCCACTGATAGCGCTAAATCAAAAGTTACTGTTCTTAGTGCATTTTAACCAAATTCTCCTCATCAGTATGCATCTTTACCAAAGAAGCCATTTCTAACTATATGTAATTACTGTACTTCTGCTAAAAAATACAATCCAGAAAGCTAAATCACAATTAATTAAATTGATTGTCTTTTCCTTCATCTTCTTAATTAATCCGATCAGAGGCCAAGCGGTAAAATTACTGAACACTGGTGGCTCGATCCGGGGTTCGAATCCTGGCGAAAGGGACGGCTGCATGGGCGTCTTTGTGCTTTTTCTCATATGTAACGTATATACTAGCCAGTTTCCCTTAGAAAGGCATTGCTTCCCCCTAAGCAGATAACCCTCGAGTGCTTTGCATTAATTAAATACACCAAATATACCTATATGGTACCGCACAAAATATTCTTAAATATTCGATTAAAATTTATTATTTGCAGAGAGCTGAGATGAAATATGCAAAATAAAAAGAAAGAAAAAGTAACCTGGTAATCAAAAGTTAGTTAAAGTAAAATCTTGTAATGTAAAAATGCATTTTCATTTCAGAATTTTTTGAAATAACCTTGTGTGATTAAACGCAATGAATTAAAATTAATCTTTTTTGAAGCTTAAAATAGAAAATGTCTATTCTTTAAATTTATGACATAATGCAACATGTTGAAATCTTAACGTCAAATCTAAGGGTCGTCTAGTCTAACGTTAAAATCTAACAGAGCAGAAGGAGTCGTTTCGTTTTAATAAATGCAGTTACTTATCAGACAAAACCGATGGAGGCAGTCATTTAAAGTGTGCTGCTTTTCCTGAACGGCCCACTTAAATCGATAAAACGATGCAAAACACTCTTTAATACTTATTTCGAGGAAAGAATTAGTGGGATAAAAAATAAAGAAGAGGGATGGGGAGGCGGATAACACTTCGGCAGAGATGAATGGAGCCAGAGGATTGTTCCGGAGGGGGTCGGAATCCTCCATTAGTTACGGAAGGGGGGAGAGGAAGGATGCAGAAGGATGAGAATTAACAAGGCAGTTAAAATTCAAACGCCGCTCCGACCGGAAGTAACGGAGGGACATAATGAAGAGGATGGAGTATCACCGGAAGTGCGGAAGTAAAGCATCTGGTCACGTGACTGGGTCGAAAAGACGGTTCGCGAGACGCCATCCGATCACGTGACTTACTTGTGACACGGCTACTTTATCTTTCTTTTTAATTTTTTTTAATGAGTTTTATTACAAGAAAATTCAAAGCAGTCCTGGACAGTATTTTCTTTCTTTTCTTTTCTTTTTCCTATCTTTAGTTTTTTTTTAATTTCGTTTAAGAAGGCAAAAAAGAAAAAACATTTCACAGTGGGAAAATTCCTCTTAAAGTTCCATAGGAATTTGGTTAATAATAAGTATTAGATGCTTTGAAATAATTAACCGTGTGTACACTGAAAGTCGAATTAAAAGCTACTTAAACAAATATAAAATGAAATACTTAAATGAATTTAAAACATCAGTACATATAAATATTTCTAGAAAGGTGTTAATTTCAAAGTACTTCATTAGGACTGCAAATTGCTAAATCGAACTAATATTTGTTTCAATTAGGAAGATGTTTATTTAAATCCATTTCAATATACAGTTTTACTTCGCTGTGCAATTACAAGTAGATCTTTCCTAAAAAAATTAGGTAAACAGATGAAAAGCCGAAGCGAGTAAGTAAACTCAAATAAGTACTTATTAATATGCACTTGAAAATTGTTTGAGCATTATATTTAATGCGCACTTGCTGTTAAAGGTTAATCTATTGATATCAGGTAATACATTAAACTTAACACTAATATTTAGAAAAACATGAGTTACGGCGGAAACTCAATTAACCGTCTCTATTTTAATTACTACTTTCTGTTATTCAGCAGTCAGTCGGATGATTGTAATGAATCCATCATGAACAAGAGAATGAAAATATGTTCAAATAAAATAGCAATATAATAGGACTAAATAAGATAGATGAAGGTTTGATGTATCAGATGATGAACAATTTATGCAAAATGTAATAACTGTCAATAATTGCGTTAACAATAAGACGTAAAGATGAATTGGAGATTTTATCCGTGAATCATAAAGCATAATTCGATAGAATGAAGCTGAAATTATGTTGTCTTAGCATACTGAATTCTTCAAGTTGCAAAAAGCGGCAAACTTACGCATTTATTACTTTTGTAGTGTCTACTTCCTTATCTGCTATGTGAAAACTGAAAGTGCAGTAACTGCACAGAAGAAGAGTTAAAAGTACCCTTTAACACACTCTTTAGAAATTTACAATGCGTCAAATCAACGTTAACAAACTACGCCTCTGCTTGGGCGGTAGCTGAAACAGTAAGAACTAAACTCAAAATTTGAAGATATTCACAAGTAGTAGAATTACGCTACAGGTCTCAGACTGTCCTGTTTCCTACAAGAGCGTTGAAAATCTAGTGGCAGCAAAGTAATAGCTGTTACGCCACGTTTAACCAGCAATAAATACTAAACAGAAGCTCTCGCTACAACAAGGAATGGAGTTCGCCCACACTCTCTAACTTTCCCTTCTAGAACTTAGTATCTAAACCCTTTTCTCTCCAAAATAGAATTTTGCATTACTTCACGCGCGCTACCAAAATTAAATATTCTGGCACTGACAATTAGGGGAATGAAGGCTTATAGGAAAGAATGTAAACTTAAATTTAACTGATTATTAAAATTAAATATAAATTCTTACAACTTTTATCTCGGACGCTAACACAAGAGCAAAAATATCCTCTGAAGATTAAAAAAAGAAACAAAATGCCTTTTGGAAATCGTAAGCGCAGTACTGTATTGTTAGTATGCATTTTGGTTTGACCATTTTTGTAATTCATCAAGGTAAGTGGTAATTAATTTGAACGGATAGTCTTCTTGGTTTACAAATCCATACATTCTGATTCAATATGAACTTTAACTGTGTGCTGTAATTTTAGTTGCACACTACCTGAAATGGAAGAGAATTAAATATGCCATTTTGGTTACTGTAATTGACAAAATTGCAGTACCTGATTTTAACTTACACTCATGTCCATAAATTAAGGATAATGCAAAATCAGGCAAAGGAAGAGTTAGAAGCAAAACAAATTTGACTTACTTGTAAAGCTTATTTATTACACAAAAGGTAAAGAGCAAAAAAAGATGCTATATGTTTGGTATTATTAAAAAAATTAGCGATTTTTTCTCCCTGGAGCAAATTACAAAAAAACCTATTTACAAAAAACCAATATTACATGGTTGGTATGATTGTTAATACATTGTATGTCTCCCAGACGATGCAATAGCGTCCGTACAACGCCTAGGCATGCTGAGTATCAAATTATCGATCTGATCTTGGGGGATATTACACCACTCAAAAAGCAATGCTCTCCGAAGTTCCAGTAGACATGTAGGAGGAGGCTGACGGGCTGCAACTCGTCGTGATATATTTTACAGGTGATATATTTATTTTAGAGTTCGATTTCCGTGTGACTCCGAATTATCCTTAATTTATGGACATGAGTGAAAATTAAAAATTTGAGACTCTCAGAAAAAGCAGTATATATTTCCTATTCATTGTGCTGCTTTGTATTTATTTTAAATAATATATTTTTACGGAACATAATAGTAAGTAAGCTAAGATACTATGATGTGATTAATTTTCAGTTCTAATCTTCATTTCTCTGCCCCAATACTACAGACTGTGCTGTGTAAAAATGGAACTTCAGTGATTATCAAAATTTGATGCTGGTAGATGGAGAATTTTATGTTGTGTCACTCGAAACTAATCTAGAACAATTATGATAAACAGAAATACAAATACGGTCCATGATAAATGTACGGTCCAGGTAAACAGAAAAAGCATATTTACTGAGTTTCATATTCTAGAATCAGAAAGACAGTCTGGAAGCACATTTGGGAAGTTTCAGATTTGATGCTTGCGATGATGTCGGGTTATACTGCGTAATTGGGTACTAGACAGTGAACACGTAGAGAAACAGAGAGTAGAAAGAAAACAAGAAGATTTGGATTAACATTTTAACTTCGGTTTGAATCAGTTAATATTTAAATACATACTGTTTATGTTTGCTTTCTTTAACAGTAATACATTTGACTGCTTATACTGTTTTTTTCTTTCTTACCATACAGTTCTTCATATGTAGTCAAAGCAATTTCTCCATCTATGCTCCCATAAATTCGAAAAATCTTTTAAAATTTTTATTGGTTTACGAACATAAGAGCTAATTCTGGCAAATATGATAACTTCTTGGTATATTATGCCTATTTAGCTAAGTTAGAAGCTTCCAAAGAGGGTCATCGTGCTTCTAAATATAAACTGTATGTAAATCTGTTTTCTCAACAGAAGTGTAATAGGAAGCTCATGTTTCATTAGCAGACTTACAAAGTTAATTTTTAATTCATTTGAAACATGTAAATAATTTTTCATTTCCTCATTGCTACCTGCAGTTCAATGCCAGTTTAAATTATTGTTCTTACTAATATATATCTCAGATACCGACTCCAACTTTTATCACTTTTTACTTCCTTATACGAAGTAAACAGGAAGTATTGTAATCACGACGAAAAATTTCGAGTATCATATTTCAACGAAAATATCCATTTTGACCACTATCGAATGCAATTTAACGATGTTTTTGCCTGACATCTGTACGTAAGAACACAGTAAAGGACTCTTTTTCTCCAAACGAATTATAAAACTGATTTAAAATGGATTCAGAAGAGACTTTTTCATGGTGCCTGTACGTACATACGTATGTATGCACCTCGCATAACTCAAAAAACAGGTAGACTCAGAACGTTGAAATTTTGTATATAGGACTGGTATAACACACAGATGTGCATCTTCTATATCAGTTTCAATCGTCCGCACCAAACGTATATAAATATATGCATATATATGTATCTATCCACTCTGCTACTTGGCTCAGTGAGCTCAGTTTCTTTATTCTTATATGTTTGTAAATTGCGCATTTTTTGCATCAAAATGATTGAATTATGTTGCTCTTATCTTCCGATTAAAGTTTTTATGCCTTTAGGTAACCTGTATGTTATAGTTGTAGAATTATCAACAATTTAAAAGTTGTGTAAGTGCGGCTAAGCCTAATTTTTTGGCCATAGCAGCCATCTTTGTTTACATTTGGAATTTAGCAGATTAGGGGATTTGTTGCCAATCTAGAGAAACTATGTTTCACAGAAACAAAATAACGTCTTCTTTTATTATTACCAATTAAGTTATGCTTAATCCATTCTGAAATTATCATTTAATAATTAAATTATCCCATATATTGACGCAGTGTGTTTTCATAAAGACATTTTGAGGTTTTATGTATTTTTGCCTTGTCGCGAAGTGACAACTAAATTAATTGAATGAGAAATATATCTCTAATGAAATTCAAGGAAATAAGTTTAAATGAAAGGCAAGAAAAAATGCGTATAATGTAATACTTCCTTACAAGGAAGTCATGTGGTGTACATATCTGTTTTTTTCATTTTTCGCTTAAATACTTCTCCTCTCATTTATAATATGTAAAACATTATTTTCCATCCCATATATACACATATACATGCACACATACATGTGTTGTATGTACTGTGATAATTTATGGATTGGTGCACGGTGATGGTTCAATCAAATCGCAGGGCACTTGCAAATTTAAAATCAAAGACAGTACATCACAATAAATAATTTTGAAAATCTGGATTCCGCGCTACCTTTTCACTTGTTTTTTATCATCGATAATACTATAAATGAAACTATGTATCTGCACATACACACACACACGCACACATAAGACGAAGAGAGAAAGGCTGAGTAGGGGGTCCAGAACAGGAGAATGGAAGCATTTTTATTAGGGCAGTGGGGCGTAAAGTTGGAAACGGGGCTGTAATTCAATGGATGGTAGAAAATAATGAAGCCCAGGGATCATCATCTGAGGATGGAGAATGGTTGATAAGGAGGATGGAGATGAGAGAGATGCGGTTGCTGTGTTTCTCCTCCTCTTTCCTTATTCGTCGGTAGAAGTGGGGAAGGTTAGAAATTAAACTCGGCATTGGAAGGCATAGTAATACATAATTTCGGAAGAAAATTTTATTAAATAATACAAGGCTTTATTCAGCAGTTAAATAATTTGATTAAGCAATATTTTAAGTGATAAATAAACGAAAACTTCTTTAACAAAAGGTACGTCTTGAAAAGAAAGAGGAAGAATAGAGTTTTGTATATGTTCTGTCATTAAATAATACAGAAAAGAATGAACTTCAAAATAATAATAAAAAAATAGGATTTTGAATAAATTGCAGAATTTTTACCTGTTTACGAAATTCACATATAGTTGTTCATCATACCTGTAAATATACTTATGACTTGCTTATTAGAAGCAAAGAAATGATAAAAAGCGCTCCATTTATTCATTTCAATTTTTTTAAAGTTATTTTGTTTTTAGTCCAAAGGAGCTTTATCCCTGAAGGACTGTTGTTTTCGTTTTGCGATTTTGCGTTGGAAACATAAGTCTGAATCACTTTTCAAACTGTTGCCGCCAAATCTTGCAGCGCTGTATTATATTTAAAGAAATTAAATGAAATGCATGTATATTTCTCCAAATGTGATAAAACAACGGTACCTACAGCCATCCACTTTTGAATAACGTATGTTTCCACCCGAATATGCGCATCTGGAAGTCCAAATTTGGAACTTGTTTTATTATCTATTTCATATTTTGTAAAACTTTAACGAATTTTTGATGAAAAAACTCAAACGATTTAAAAGCGAGCAATAGCAACACACTGCAGGGGGGGAACCTTTTTATCTAAAGCGCGCGGAACTGTGTATCGGAAATTCTAAAGGTATACTCATTTTAAAATTGTTTTGCGTATTGCGGTTGAACTGAATTTTATGGTTTAAGTGCGAAGAACATGATATTTATTAAATAAAGGTAACACACAAAACGTTAAAAAACGCCCCTTTGGACGTAATTTAAAATCTGAAACCTTTCAGATTTTTTTAAAATAAATTTATTTATTAAATTCTTAAAATATCGCGAGCTCCAGTTACCCACATAGCGTTTTCTGTTTTCAAAGTTACGTAAAATTAGGCTCGATATTGATTTATTCATATGCTTTTGTTTGTTTATTTATTTATTTTTATGTGAATTTAGGTACAATCAATTGCCATGAAAATCTACTTTGCTACAAAATGTAAATGAAGAATTTAATTTTATATTGCACTCTCTAGAATTTTTATTATAATAAAAATAATATAGAAATAATCCATTAAACTCTTCTTATTTACACGGAAATATTTAATGCGATTCGCTTACCGAAAGGAAGTCTTTGTTTAATTTGATTACTGCAAATATCAAACAGTATAATTACTCATTTTATATAATATATACGCAATAAAGTTAATTTCACTATTAGCCCAAAGGGGAGTTAGCCCAGAAGGGCTATTAGTCTCGAAACGGCATTTTACATCCGTTCATTTATAAATGTCCGTTTCACTTTTCAGATTGTTGCCACCAAATATTACCGCCCTGTGTTAAATTAAAAAAATAAATAATGAAGATTCTGCATGAATGTATGCATATTTCTGGCATTGTGTAAGAACGACGGTATCTAGAGCCATGAAATTTTAAATAACATGGTCCTCCACTGGATGGGCACCTGGAAGCCTGAATTTGGAATCTGGAATTTGTTTTATAGTCTGTTTCTCATTTTTTAGAACTTTAACGAATTTTTTTTTAACAGACTCAACGATCACAGCGAGCAATGGCAACACTGTACAGAAACAAAATCTCCTGCGCGCGAAATTGTCTATCGGAAAGTCTACAGATTTGTTGTTTTTAAATATTTTTACCCCACAGGGACATTAGCCCAAATGCTCTCGAAGCGTGTATAAGTGCGTAAATGAAAAAAAAAGCCCCTTGGCGAAATATAAAATCTGAAAGATTTCAGATTTTTTTAAAAAAAATTTTTGCTTCAGTTCGAATGGACACGCGTTACACGTTTATACAAATAAAATATTTATGGGCAAGCTAAATTAAGCTACAGAGTACGTTTTCACTTGGTTTCTCTCAATGTCTATTTGACTTTTGGAAAATTCTTCCAAATGAACTTTAACCGTAGCTCTTACTGGTATTTTCCTCAAGTATTAAAAACCTCGAATTGGAGTAAATTAGAAAAGAAATATCTCGTAAGAGTTTCAATGCTTAAGGCATGTAATTTAACGTAATTGCAAATTTTTAAAACAAATTTCTTTGGATTAACAATTATGGGACTCTAAATGTGCATAAAATTAGCAGTTTATGTTCTGAATATCCGGACAATTATTCTTTCAATTATTATTCGTGCAGTTAAATATTTCTCTAAATAAATTCCCAAAATTTTATCGAATGATTGATCAATTTGGATAAGAAGAACTGAAACGCATTTTTCACGTTTGTGGTGCCCTATTTACACCCAATAAAGTGATAAAAATTTAGCTGTTGCAGACCTACTCTATGCTGATAAGCCAGTTAGAGTGTTTGTAATGTTTATTTTATAACAAACCTATTCTACTAAGTAAGTCAATAACAAATGACATTCTAGAATTTTAAGCTGTATAGATCTTAACTCAGCTTCTAAAAATTAATAAAAATAATAATTGAATAGCATTTCTAAAATTTCTCTTCTAATTAACGAGCAAAAATAATTAAAAATAACTTTAATCTCTTTCTTAATTATGACTTCAGTATCAACAGCTGTTTTCAGCTTAATATCTACTAAGTTTGCTAGTAAAATATTTACATATTTAGAAAAAAGTTAGCAGTGAAGGAAATAGTCTTTTCAAGTATTAATTAAGTTCAATTCTAAGATGCGAAATTTATACACTCAGTTTTATAGTTGAATACAAAATTAAAAAAATAAATAAAGTCTCAAGCTTTCAAATTTTATATTACGCCCCAAGGTGCGTTTTATTAACGTTTTATGTGAAACTTTTATTTATTAAATATCATGTTCTTCGCACTTAAATCATAAAATTCAATTCAACAGCAATATTACAAAATAATTGAAAAAGAGCATATCTTTAGAATATCCGATACACGGTCTCGCGAGCTGGAGATGAAAATGTTATTTTCCTTATACAGTGTTGCCAATGCTCGCTTTGAAATCTCGCTTTGAATCATAGAGTTTGTTAATCAAAAATTCTTTAAAATTTTACAAAATATGAAATAGATAATAATAAAAAAACCTGAAATCTTTCATATTTTACATTAGGCCTAAAGGGAGCGTTTTTTTAAAGTTTTTCTTTCTTTATTAAATATCATGTTTTTCGCACTTAAATCATAAAATTCAGTTTAGCAACAATATCTCAAAATAATTTTAAAATGAGTATATCTTTAGAATTTCCGATAGAGTCTCGCGCGCTGGAAATAAATATGTTAACCCCCCACACTGTTGCCATTGTTCGCTTTGAAATCGTTGAGTTTGTTAATCCAAAATTCGTTAAAGGTTTACAAAATATGAAACAGATAATAAAACAAATTTCAAATTCCAAATTTGGGCTTCTAGACGCCCATATTCGGGTGGAAAACGTACGTTATTCAAAATTCGATGGTTCTAGGTAACGTTGTTTTAACACAATGCGAGAAATATGCATACATTTATGCAGATTCTTCATTATTTAATTTCTTTAAAGGTAATACAGGGCTCTAATATTTGGTGGAAACAATTTGAAAAGTGAACCGACATTTATAATGAATCAACGCAAAACGTCAAAACGAAATTATTCTTCTGGGCAAATTGTCCTTTGGACTAAAAAAATTCGAAATTCTGGCGTCCAGGTGCCCATGTTCGGGTGGTGGACTACGTTATTCAGAATTTAATTGTTCCAGGTACAGTTTTTTCACAATGCTAGAAACATAACATACATTCATTCAGATTCTTCTTTATTTAATTTCCTTAAATATAATGAATCATCGTAATATTTGGTGGCAACAATTTGAAAAGTGAAACAAACGGGCAGTTACAGTGAAACAGCGCAATATGCCGTTTCGAAACAAATAACCCTTCGGGGCTACCACCGGTTTGGGCTAAAAAAATAACATCCGTGATAGAATATCAGGTTTTTTAAGTAGTTAAAAATCAAAGCAACATTAACAGCTTTAACAACCCGAATTTCAAACAGTAGATTTCAGAAAATTGTTTAATAACACAGTAAAACCCATAAAAAATTAATGAGGCTGAAAAGAAAGAAAATTTGAGCTCACTCCCTTTCTAAATCAAAACTAGTTTTTAAATAATTTAACTAAAGATGAGAGTACCTAGAGTAGAAAGCATTTTTGATCTCCACTAAATTTTTAAATGTGTCATAAATGCAGAACACCATAACGGATTATTTTTATTAAACACTGGAAAAACATCTACTTAAATTTTAATTTAGATCATATCATTCCATATGTTGCATGTTTTCAGTATATGAATGTACTATCAGCATAGCATACTGAAAGTCAAGAAACACACAGTTCAATTTGTATGTGTTCCCTTCGGATCTTGATTGGCAGATTTAGTAAGTGCATCCGGTTTTGTGTCTCGGCTATGATGCTCCAAAACAACGTCAATAATCTTAAAACCGACGTCTCTATATCTGATTCAACGAGAAAGCCTTTCTTTTTTATTATTACTGTCATTATTGCCTTTTTTGTTGTTGTAGTTGTGGCGTAACATCAAGTTGCTACTGAAGAGAATCGGTAAAATATAATTCTTTTGTCCCTGATTTCCTTTTATTTCGGAGTTTCATTTGTTATTTATTACATTTTTGTTTTCGTGTTTCATTCTCTTCGGCGATTTTATTTCTTGAATCCAAGAAATCTGTCATCTTAAGATTCATACGGCTTCTGAAGAGGCCGCATCGGAAATTACATTTGATAAAAACTCGAAAGAAAAGTTAAGTTTTGACGTCGGTGCAAGTTTTATAAGATTACAATCGGAATGAAGATGAAAAGGAAAACAATGCAAAAACAAACTGTTCTCGAAAATGAAATCAGTGTTCAAACTAAAGCAGACCATGTATAAGAAATGGTAGTATTTGATTTCTATTGAAAATCTGTGAAAATAAGTAAATTAGTATGAGTCTTTTTTATTTTTCTTAAGTGGGTTTCTCTTTAAATTAAAATTGCAAATATTTTTATCTACACTTCTTTCAGACCTATGAAATGACAATTATATTGTTGCGTGCGTACGGGTTCGTTATGGATTGAAAGCACAAGTCGTAAAAAGTTAACAAAAATTTATTCTCTCCACAAGAAATAAATCAAAATGCTGAAATATTTCTTCAGAGATCTTCGCACAATATCACAATATCTCAAACGTTTAGCAAAAACTCAGTTCAAAACAGATAAAATAATACTATCTCACAGCGAAATCGCTACAATCAATACAGCATTAAATAAACAAACAGCAGTTCGCTTTTTACAGCTACAACTACGACAACAACAACTAAGATGAGGTGTTTAATCTTCGGCTTTTATAAGCTTTTTAATTATCACTAGAACAATCTCGATTTTTCTAGATTTTTCTGGATGGCAACAGTAATTACGAGATATTTATTTATTAAACATTAAATGCACGCGCTCTTTTATTTTACTTTTTTTCGACGTAGCGTTCTCGTCAAAAATCGGCTGAGTTGTACGGAAATTATAAAGCAATTTGAATTACAATTCTAAATAAATAGCCAAGTAAATGTGAAATCCGTAACAATATCATTGAAGAAAAAAATAGTAAAAAACATATTTGTAATTGCAAACGATTCGCATTTTGAAGTAATGAAATTCGTATTATAGTTATTTATTTAGGGCCATCGATTATTTTAAAACTTTTGGGTTATATTTATACTCAAACTTCGTTCATTAAAGGATTAGGTATAATTCTGATTACTTCGATGCTAATCAATAAACAAATGCTACGTGCGAATTGTTTATTTATTAGCCCAAGGGACGATATCCCAGAATAGCTATTAGTCTCAAAACGTCATTTTGTGACGTTTCACTATGAACAAAGAACCACTTTTTAACAAAGAATCACTTTCTGCCGCCAAATATTATTGCTCTGTATTACGTTTAAAGAAATTAAATAATGAAAAATCTGCTTGAATGTGTGTATGTTTCTCGCATTGTGAAAAACCAGCGGTACCAGCAGAGCCATCAAATTTTGAATAACGTAATCCTCCACCTGAACATGGGCACCTGGAAGCCGAATTTTGAATTTCGATTTTGTTTTATTGCCTACTTCATATTTTCTAAAACTTTAACGAATTTTTGAGTAATAAACTCAACGACTTGAAAGCGAGCAATGGCAACACTGTACTGAAAGAGCATTTTTATCTCCAGCGCGCGAGACTGCGTATCAGAAATTCTAAAGGTACGCTGTTTTTAAACACTTTGTGATATTGCTGCTGAATTGAACTTTATGTGGTTTAAGTGCGAAAAACATGATGTTTAATAAACAAAGGTAGCACACAAAACGTTAAAAAATCTCTTTGGGCGTAATATAAAACCTGAAAGCTTTCGGATTTTTTTATCTTTCTTTTTAGATAGTTTTATGGCTATTATTCAAGATATACGCGTTCCTCTGAAGTTGCGCAGGGTTATAATATATATGACAATTAGTCTGGAGTATCAAATCATCGCTCTAAGTATAAATTCAGAAATTAAATGATAACCTTGGTAGTTCAGAGATATAGTTCATGGAAAGAATGTTCTGGGTTCAAATCCCAGCCGAAGTTTGAGCATTGAAATAGGGATAACTTGAAAGATAATTCAAACTGAATTACTTATGGGACGCATACAGTGGGGTTGCTTTTCTCAGGCATACTTGTCCACTCAAACAGAAAGACAGTAATGCGAAGGACGCAGTGGGTCACAAACAGTTTCGTTCCCTAGTGCTACTTGCTAGATACCATTCGTATACGGAAAGATTATTTCAAGTTGAAGTTATTCGCAATATTTACGATTTCTACTCTAAGCGATTGAATTACAGCCTGTGGGGTAAAGACTGAGTTTAAGTTCTAGCGGAAATCCAACGATACTCATTTCAGTTACCTTTTCTGACGAAAGTCATAAAGGCTGTATTTTTAGATTGAAAATTAAAAATGTTTGATAAAATATACAGGTTAAACTACTTTTGGTGCTGTATGAACATACTATGTCCATTAGGCGTGCCACTATGTAATAATATATTATAAAAAGCAGGTCTGAAAATTATTTAAATTTCAAGATATTCATACAACTCTATTCAATATGGAAAAAAGAGAGAGTTTTTATGAGGTAGTGCCTTTTTGAATCCTTTTTATCAATATAAAACAATTATGAGGAAGTTTGTCAGGCATTTTATGTTGGTTACCAATTGCATTTACATTTTCGACAAATTTTCCTTCACATGGATAAAATAAAAGTTCGAAAATGCAAAGTTGCTTTAATATAAACAAAAAATCCATGTTTTATGTTAATGTTGATGCGTAGAGACTTTTGAATTTAGATTTAAAATTGAATTGCTTCATAAGAAACAGGGGAATTTATAATTTTAAATTCTGAGTAGTTTTAAGTTAGCTAATATTATAACATCTATCTATACAAAAATGATTCTGCTTAATACGCTTTGGAAGTAAGACAAAAGTCTTCCTGACTAGCTTTTGTTTTTAGTAAGCCAAGTGCATTTTAATTTGTTAATTTCATTTTATTTTAGTAGCTTCTATACGGAGGGTATCGGCCGAAGACATCGCGGACGAAAACGTTGCGGAGAAAATAGTCAAGGCGAAAACGTCATCGTATAAATAAATCATTGTGAGGGAAAAGAAAGCAAAGAGAAAATAGTGCGGTGTAAAAGATCGTCACCAAAAATAAAGTGGTTCAAAAATTTCGCAGTTTTTAAAACAACGTCGTAAAACATATTGTTGTAGAAAACACAAAACATCATATGACTATAACATTGCAAATATGCGTTTTCAGGATTGAAAAACCTACATATTAGCATAATGTTTTTTGAACTCAAGAAGGAATGAGAAATATTTTTACTTTTATATCTATCTATATATATAAAGGAGAAAGTTTGTTTGTTCTCTAATAACTCAGCCATTACAGTAGCTATCGTCACCAAACTTTCTACAGTTCTTATGTGGGTCCTGAAAATGGTCGACGACCACTTTTTTCAAAAAAAAAAAAAAAAAAAAAAAAAAAAT
>KK113250.1:44133-82180 GCA_000611955.2 Stegodyphus mimosarum
TTTTTCCGTACAGTGTTGCCATTGCTCGCTTTGAAATCATTTAGTTTGTTAATCAGAAATTCGTTGAAATGTTACAAAACATAAAATCGATAATAAAGCAAATTGCAAATTCAAAATTAGGGCTTCCAGATGCCCATATTCGCAGTAGGATTACGTCATTCAAAATTCGATGGCTCTAGGTTTTATCACAATGCGAGAAACATGCATACATTTATGCAGATTTTTCATTTTTTAAAATTTAATGCAGAGCGATAACATTTAGTGGCAACAATTTGAAAAGTGAAACGGGCATTCAGAGTGATTCGACGCAAAATCGCAAAACGAAAGTAATAGTCCTTCGGGACTAAATCCCTTTGGACTAAAAAAAAGGTAAAATTAGAGATATTAATTAAAAACTCGGAAAAACCATAATTTTCGCCCTCATTTTTCCGAGTGACAACAATCTCGCAAGCTGGAGGTGAAAATCTGCTTTATTTCGAAAGTTGTTGCCACTGCTTGCCAATTTTGCAAGAAAGACAGCGGTAGCTCTATTTAGACGTCTGACCAGACATGACTGTTTGCGAGACCACCTCTATAGAACTGGAGTGGTGGATTCCTCACACTGTATTTTTTGTGACTCCAATCAGCCTGTGATTTTTGAACATTTAAATAACTGTATTGCACTTTCTCGACATAAGAGCATTGTTAAAAATTACTGTAGAGCCTGTGAACTAATGACTTAAACTCCAATGTTTGGCATTTGTAAAATAAATATATAAAAATATTAATAAGTCTACAACAGGACAATAAGTGGATTTCAAAAGAGTTTAGTGTGTTGGTGAAGATAATTATAATTCTAATCTAAGACATTTTATGAGGAACATTTTCTGTAGTTTAGAAACAGCATATTTTATGTTTATAGTTGTGCGGAATAAAAATGTGTAGGAGATTTACATTCGCAAAAGAAAAAGCAAAAGGTTTTGAAGTCAAAACTTGAAAACGGCCTTTTTTAATTAGTCAACAGAATTAGCTATAATTATATTTCATAATTTTTGTTGCTTTACAAATCTTATGCTGTTTATATTTAAATAAGACCTATGCTAATAATTTCGCTTAAACATAGTTTTTAATAAATTATTCTTCGTAATTATGCAGCCTGTTAAACCAAAGTTTTGAATATTGCGCGAGCGTTACTTAAATTCCCGTATATATAATGCGAATATAAAATAATGCCTCCCGCGGTGAAAGAAATTATCATCGAAGAATGTTAAAAATCTAATGAAACTGAGAGCAAAGACGACGTGAAAAAACGAAGCAAAGGCAAAAACATATTTAGCGTAAGAAGTAGTATTATCTCTGGATAAGTTAATCTAATAGCTTGAAGCACAAAATGCGAATACCGTGAAAGCTGAAGAATAATTTGCAGTCAGAACTTTTGATTTTATAGAAAATGCTTACATAAAAAGGGAAAACAGCTGATTTTTAATTGTATAAAACATACAAACATGATGAAATTTTGATTTATACAAACATAAAAACGACCGTATTGATTTACGTTTTCGATATGTTTCATAGTATTTTGAATTACCTTATTTTGTATGATTTGCATAGTTCAGATTGAATAAATGAATATTTATGCAATTTTTAAACTGTGATTCATGAAAACGCTTTTGATCCTGTCTCTTAAATATTTATTTTTTTCATGCTAAGTAAATATTCGATTTTTTAATAGGCAGTTTCCTGACCTTAAAGCAGTTTCAGTTTTCTGTTACGGTATTTCATCACGTATTTGTAAGCTTTTTTTTGCCAATTTTGTCATCCGAAAATCGAGAGGGGAAAATTATGCGAATAATTTAACTTCCAAAAAATTCAGTTACAGTATTAACATGGATAAACTGCAGATAATTGCTGCAATATTATTTCTTTAAAAGATACATACTTTCGAATGAGAATGCATAACAATATTAGCATTATAATATATAAAAAGATCTCAGGACTGAGTGTTCGGTGCATATTCTTAGAAAACATCTTCGTGACAGCTTTAAGTCCTGATCTTGAACAGGGAGCTGAATGCAGCTATGTTCTGTGGTAGAATACTATGATTAAGTGGTAGAATAACTATACTTCAGAGGGATTTAAAATCCTCTTTTATTAAAACACAATTATTTACAGCCACTTCCCAACTTGGGAGGGATACAGAAAATAACGACCGCACTTGGGTCTTAAACTGAACAATCAAATAATTTAAACTAAAGCTAAGTAAAAATTAAATCGTTGTTGCTCACAGAGCTATAAACGCGAGGTTGGCCTCTAAACTAAATGGTGCGCAGCAAGATTTAAAGCTTAGAATTTAAATACTAGCTAATCAGGCGAACGTCGAATAGAGTAACAGTGGTCTGAGACTAAAAGCTCTCTCACACTGAGAGGTTCCTACCTATCGTTTAAGTAGAACTTGGCTCCATTTCAAATTAGCATAAAGCTGAAACGCGCGCTTATTCTAACGGGAAGTTGAAATGAGAAGAGATAGAAAAAGGGCAAATTAAAATAAAACTTTGTTAGTTTAAACTAAAACCTTACAAAGATACCTTCATTTCTACTTCTCCGTAACTTCAGTCTTGTCCGTTCTTATTATTCTTTCTACTACCCTTTAGGCCTAAAACCATTCATAAATAATTCGAAAAGGTGAATGTGCTACTGAGTCTGCGAAATAATGGACAAAATATCAATTCATGTTTGCTTCTCTGTGATCGGTCAGTTCTTGTACTAAGGTGGCATAAAGCTTGACAGTTAGAAGACAAAGGCTCGGCGTGGCCTTCGTAAGTAGTTTGGGAAGATTTGTCTTTCTTAGCAAGGCGAAAATCTTCATTGCATTAAAATGAATGAATCCATTTTTAAATTTAAGGGAGCTCGTTCTCTAAACGCATTGAGGAAGGGGAAAATTACGCGAATATTTATAAAATCTTCAGAACCTGCTGCTAAAGATGGGAATGTACCAGGGAAAAATACGCGAGGAAATACAGTATAACGAAACAACACTGTACAGTATGAAACTTTGTGCTTTATCGCATGCACTCTCGTTTCTGTTACATTCGTTCCTTAGGATATTATACCATTAAGAGTAATTATTGTAAAATTACATTTTTCTTTATCCAGCACTTCCCTTATGATCTAACCTCTCCCATTCTCCTCCCTACCCTGCACGTCACATCTGATGATAAAGCGGAGTCCGGCTAACATCAGGTTTCGTTCCGGCGAGCCCATTAGTGGGCAGTTTATTGTTGACAATAACTAACTACTGATACGGGACTGAGATAGGGGGGAACTCTTTGTGATGTTGCTGCCAAATATTTAACCCACGGACAGACAGACAGGGTACTCTACCCCTTTCGACACTTATTTATTGCCTGGGTTTAACCCGGCGTGAATAGAGACCGCCCGGGTCGTCTCACTTTTAAAGAGGGAGCGTGCACATGTTAAGGTTTCAGAAATAATTTTGGAAATAATCAGGTCGTATTCGTTGGAATGTGGGTATTTTTTGTTTGCTTTGTTTCACAGAGCGAAGAATTTGAGAAATTAAGACCTTTTTATTCATGTTTTCATTTTTATTTTGAAAAACAAAACCTGTTTTACTCATTTAATTCTCCACTAGTTGCAATCCGTTTGAAACTACACTGATCGCAGACAGACATTTCAGAGAATTACTAGAAAACTCTGAACCGGGTATTGGTGTTGAGAAATTTGAATAAGATGCATTAGCATAAATAAAATTAAAATAATATTTTAACCGCGAAGGGGCTACTAGTCCCTAAATGAGATTCTGCTGTGTATCACTATAAATGCTGATTCACTTTAGATGGCAGATTCACTTTTCAGTTTATTACCACCAAACGTTATCTTATTTTTAAAGAAATTATATAAAGAAGAATCTACGTGTGTGTAGTCAGTCACAGTCCAGTCACATTAATGTGACCATCTGTCAAAAGCCAGAATAACCACCTTTCGCAGAGCGGACTGCTGCGAGACGTGCAGGAAGAGAGTCACATAGGTCCCTGAAGGTGTTCTCTGGGATGTTGAGCCATGCCTACTCTAATGCCGTGGCCAGCTGCGCTAGATTACGCGGTTGAGGATCCATGGCGCGAACAACTCGATCGAGATGGTCCCACAGATGCTCGATTGAGTTTAAGTCAGGTGAGTTTGCTGGCCAGGGGAGGACGGTAAACTCATCCTGGTGCTCTTCGAACCACGCACGTACACTGGCAGCTGTATGGCACCTCGCATTGTCCTGCTGGAAGATGCCATCATCCTGAGGAAAAACAATGCGCATGTAGGGGTGAACATGGTCCGCAAGGACAGATGCGTACTTGTATTGATCCATTGTGCCTTCCACAATGATCAGTGAACCTAGAGAATGCCAGGAAAACATTCCCCAGACCATAATGCTCCCGCCTCCAGCTTGGACCGTTCCGGCAATGGTTGCAGGGTGGTTCCTTTCAGAGGTTTCACGCCTTATACGCCAACGTCCATCTGTCCGATGGAGCATAAAACGCGATTCATCCGAAAACGCAACCTGTCGCCACTCAGTGGACGTCCAGCTGCTGTACTGGCGTGCAAATTCTAGCCTTCGCCGTCGATGAACAGCAGTCAGCATAGGTGCACGAACCAGGCGTCTGCTTCGGAGGCCCAGACGCAGCAATGTTCGCTGAATAGTACTTTGGGAGACACTTTTGGTAGCCCCTTGGTTCATTTTGGTGGTCAGTTGCTCAACGGTAGCCCGTCTATCTGCCCGAACGCATCTCCGCAACCGTCGTTCGCCTCTGTCATCTATGGCCCGTGGTGCACCACATTTGCCACGTCGCTGATTTTGGACAGTCCCATTTTGCCATGCACGGTACACTTTTACCACGGCGGCACGCGAACAGTTCACAAACTCAGCCGTTTCGGAAATGCTTCCACCCTTGGCCCGAAAGCCAATGATCATGCCCTTTTGGAAGTCGGATAAATCGCTTCGTTTCTGCATTACGCCAACGATTGAAATGTTTTCCGAAGCCCTCACACACCCTTTATATACGCTCAACTGCACTGTGCTGCCACCTGCCTTCTGTGATTGGTTATTTAACTCTGACATGGAAAGTACGTGGTGGTCACATTAATGTGACTGGACTGTGTACATGTACGTATGTATGTTCCTCGCGTTGTGGAAAAAAGACAGTACTTAGATCCATCGAATTTTAAATAACGTAGTCCTCCACCCGCAAATTTTGAATTTCGAATTTTTATTATTTATATTTCATATTTTGTAAAATTTTAATGAATTTTTTGATTGACAAACACAAATTTCTTATTTTATATTTATTGATTGATTTATTATTTTTTATTTCATATTTTGTAAAACTTTAACAAATTTTTTAATTAAGATTTTTATTAAGATTATTATTATAATCTTTTTTGATTCACTATTTGGAAGTGAGTAAAGGCACTATTTTTCAAAAGAAAGCATTTTTAAGTCTAGCATGCGAGATAGTTGCCATTCGGAAAAATGTACGATGTTCACTTTTCAGTTTTAATTAATAAACTTTTGTCTATGAAAACAATGCGTTGCCGCAGCAGGAAAGAAAATATTTTTATCTTCCACGTACCGATCAGTAGACATTAAATTACACTCAGATTTAATCAAAAGATTATTGACTGATAAACTGAGTGATTTAAAAGCAGTAAACATACTTCTTAAGACCATCTTTTCCGCTTTTTAACGTATGATTGAAATAAATATGTAAAAAAATTGTGAGATATGTAATTAGAAATATTCAATATTTTTATCAAATAATGCTATCTGGATTCATTTTAATTTTTTTTACTTTACTGTTACTATTTCAGACGATTTGCCGCCGAAGCGGTTACTTTTTAATGAAGTAATATAAAAGGTATTTTCTCCCTCCTTTCTGCATGCCTTCGTGATGTAACGGTAGCACACTCGGCTCGTATTCGAGAGGTCCAGCTTCGAATCCTGGTGAGGTATTACTCATTTTTCATCTTTCCTGCCTCAAAAAACCCTAATAACTACAAATATAACGAGTATAAAAATATGGCAACCCCTAATGTATTATCGGAATTTAAAAAATGTGCTGTTTTTTATACATTTTGTAATTTGTTCTTGAATTGAATTTTATGTGGGTTACGTTTGAGGAACGTGATATTTAATAAATAAAGTTAACACACAAGATGTTAATAATAAAAAGACAAAAAATAGTTTCGTAAGCCATCTTACTAATAAAACTGAACATTGATATGATGAACTGAGAAAAGACTGAAAAAAAACAGAAAAATGTAGGCCACACTATCCATCGTAAATTCTAAACATATGCTGCTATGTCACTTTTAAAAATTGTGCAATTTTGCTGTTGAATAGTGCGTGGCGTAAATGTGGAGAATACAATGCTCTTATAATAAAACTAAAAAGACAATAGAAGAAAAAAATGTGTTTACAGGAGTGAGTTCAAGAGGAGATTGGTAGACTGGGATCTCAACGAAAGCATACAAACTTTAAGAAACTCTTTGGGATGATTGGTGAATACTGAAAACTTTCATGTTTAAATTTTTTCAATTAATTTCAACTATTTCAATTACTGACATATTTCATTTATTTATCTTTGAAATGGAATTATTTGCAAGTCATTTGGAAGCCATTTGGAATTCATGTATCAGCTGACCTCATATTTCAATAGCAAAAATCTGTATTTAATAACAGCTGCTATATGAATTTGCTTATACGAGTAAACCAGTCATAAAAGAATTTCAAGCGGCTTAAAATAGCAAATGATAAGGAAAATACTATGTAAGGTATTTCTCCCGCCTTCTTCGCATGCCTTTGTGGTGTAGTGGTCAGTAAGAAATGTATCTTCAGAAGAGATGTGAGGCATGAGTTGAGTGCATTCCTGAGCATTAACTTCCTAAGACATTTGGGTACAGTAATCAAAAGTTGATAAACAAAACCCGCATGGAACATTGCGGAAGACGGAGAATTAAGAATATTACACGAATAGCATCTTTCCTGATGAGATTTCTACGCCATTGAGGAACAGTTTAGTAGGTAACATATTTCAAAGAACTGATCGAATTCATATTGAGAAAAATACAGTTGTACTTATTTGTAAATTTATTGTACGAGGGAAAACCCGATTCAGAAGTCATCCAAATTATTTTGCCTAGGTCCCAAATTATTCCGCCACAAATTCAAGACATTTTTGAATTTAAAAACCCGCGCACGCTCAAGAATAACGGTTTATTGTTTTAAGTACCGTAAACCGTTTACTTGTCAATTTTGTATTTAGAAGCATTCATAAAAAGTGCTTATTTTCCAAGGCTTAGGTAATACTTTCTTGATTTCAGTCGCTACTAAAATAAATCTAGTAAACAAATGAGTAAATAAATAAATAAATAAATAATTTCTTGATTTCAGTCGCTACTAAAATAATCTAGTAAACAAATGAGTAAATAAATAAATAAATAAATAATTTCTTGATTTCAGTCGCTACTAAAATAAATCTAGTAAATAAATGAGTAAATAAATAAATAATACATTATTACTTACCATAAACAGACTTTTATAGAGCATTTTTGATTTGTCTTAAATTTTTTATATGAAAGCAACAGAAATTTAAAATTCGAATAAATTACTTGGTAATTACATTTGTATGTGACGATAAATTTTATTTAAATATTTCTTCTTCTTGGAAGCTTATGAATTTCTGCAATATCTGGAAGCATCAACAGTATAGCGTCAGCAAAGATAAAAGTGCAGGAATTTTTTTCTAGGAAAGTTCTTTTGACATCCTCTATTTTAGTTGTTGTTGGAGGGATGAAAATATTCTCAGTACGTTTTCAAGAGTGTCGAAGAATATTCATGCCGAATTTGGTGTCGATACATTGAATGGTGTAAGCCATTTTGTTTAATATGTATAAATACAAATTTTGATTTACAACATCAGCGTAAGATTTATAAGATTTATTTATAAGAGTAAGCAAATGCATAAGGTTATGCAGTAAGCCTTAAAATAATTTTGGCATATAAATTAAAATTTAAAACACTTCAGAGTCTGCTTTATTGTGGGAATAGTATAACTAATTCGTTATTTAAGTTCAAAGACAACACATAATTTTGATTAGATAAATTAGAAATTACATTTAAAGAAATGTAGGATACTTCGAAAAAATTAATTTTGTAAGAAATCGATTTAATCAAGGTACTGATCCATGTAACGCCGCTATAATATTTTCATGTTAGGGTTTTCTTCACTATACTCCAAAGAAAGGGCAATCTATCGGCGTCTAAGAAAGAAATTAACCAGTAATAATCGGCCAGTAATAATTTTTCGAAACTGAATTAAGTCTCATTGTCAGGACTGGGTGTTCTGTGCATGTGCTTAGCGAACATGGTGAAGTACTTACTAGGGTCCTTAGCCTCAAGTCCTGAACTGGAACAGGGAGCTGAAAAATGCTCTTTGTTCTGGTGTAGATACTGTGCTGGAGAATAACTGCACTTGAAAGGGATTTAAAATCCTCTTTTATTAAATCACTATTATTTACACACTTCCCAACTCGAGAGGGTTACAGAAAGTAAAAGACCACACTTGGGCCTAACTTAACAATCAAATAAACTAAAATAGAAATCTAATTAAACTTTGCTCACAGAGCAAATCCCGGAGTTTGGCCTCTAACTAAATGGTGCCTAGCAAGAAATACTAATACTAGCGCACTTGAATTTATTTCAATATGCAATCACGTAGTAAGCACTATGGCTTATAATTTCAACTGCTAGCTGGTCAGAGCTGGTCAGGCGAACGTCGAATAGAATGCCCGTGATCCGAGACTAAAAGCTCTCTCACACTAAGAGGTTTCTACCTCTGGTTTAAATAGTACTTGGCTGTACTTCAAATTAGCATCAGCTGAAAACGCGCGCTTCTTTTGACGGGAAGTTGAAACAGAGAAGAGATAGAAAGATTTAAATTAAAATAAAACCTTGTTAGTTTAACTAAAACCTTACATCATTACTGAATCACTGACAAATTAACTTTACCTTAACACATTTTGGTGAATGCCTTGAATCGGTGTCTTAAAACAAATGTCAAAGAATAATTAATCAGCAATAATCTTCCTGTAATAACTAGCCGAAACTGAATTAAATCCATCACTGAATCACCGAGAATTGAAGTTTACCTTAACACATTTGAATCAGTATCTTGAAACAAATGTCAAAGAATAATTGACCAGTTTAAATCTGACCTTCTGATTTTTTTTATACATCCTAGTAAAATCCTTCTAAAATTTTGATCTGAGTAATCTCGAGCAACAAAACTGAAATTTTATTCCCTAATTTGGCTAGAAGCAAAAGTTAAACACTTTTTATTTAGCTAGCTATTAATTTACAAATTTGTTATTTACTGTATAATTAATTTCATTTTAAAACAGAATTGCTTTATTACAGCATAATGTATTCTGTAAATATTTTAAATACACTTGTCGACTGGATCCAGTGCTGGCGTATCTGATTTAAAAGAACGCTAAAAGCCGGCTTTGCCCTTCATAAACGTCCCCTTAACCTTCTGTTATTTCCCTTTCTGCTGACCTGACCCAATAAAAGTTATCTGCGTTTTGCTCCAATGAGCTTCCAGCTTACGGTCACCCGTCCGATACTAAAACTATAGATTGATGTTGTTCCTTAACCCATGCCCTTCTCTTTGGTCACTGCGAATTCTTTTGTTCGGGGTTTATTTGTTTAGACCAGTCTATATCTTTCAACTTCGATACAGATTCTTTGTAATTGCTTCTGATGGCTTTTGTTAATGGTGGATAAATGGGTGGATGCGGGGCAGTTTTAAAGATAAATAATCGGACGTAGAGCTTAGGTACCTAGATATCGGCGGGTCGAAAGGGTATCTTAATTGAGTGACGTACATCATGATGGAAAATATTTGTAAAATTTAGATGATCAAAATAATACAAATGAATCATGATTAACAGAGTTTATATTCTAAGCGGAGTTAAGTAATAATAACTCTAATAGTAAGTCATATTTAATTTGCTTGAATTATGTTACTTATTGGTGAAGCTGGTCTCCGTAAAGTGCAATTAATTTATAAGTATATAATAAACTAAAAGGCTTAACGCATCTCCGCTTCCAGGCAGCAGTTGTGTAGATGCGATAAAGCCAGTCAGTACCCTTAGAAATACTTTCTATAACATTAATCTCCATCGAACAATCATGCATGAGGATACTGTATGCTTTATCTCGGTGCGGGTTTGAGGAAAACATCTTCGTATTGTTCTCAAAATTAAAATATAAATTTGGATTTTTTTACATCGCTTTACATCAGTTCTGTTAAATTTCTGGGCATACAAAAATATTGGTGTATTTTAAAATTAAAAAAAATTCGTTTGAATATTCGAACATTTTCCGGATTAAACGACATGATAAATTTTTACAAATTGAACTTTCAAGTGAAAAAGTGGTTGCAGTGCTATAGAGGCTGGTTCTTTTCTAACCTACTGCCATGCTTTGTTCCATAACATTACGAAGATCAACAGGAAAAACATCTACCAGTTTTTCTATTCTTAGTTAACTGAATTCCCCACGTTGTCTATTTTCTTGTTTTTCAATATACCGATGAGACATAAGCGTTCTATGTAATGTATAAGAAAAAAATTATGCATAAGATATAATTCATTCTTTTGTAAGCGTGAAACACAGGGTGGTCATAAAAAAGCTTTTCCGATATACGAAACCCGCAATATTAATCCTAAACGAAATTTCAGGTATTGTAGTTTGAAGGTATGAGATCGAGATTGCGATGAAAAATAATAGAACTCTCATGGTAACGGTTACCGTGAAAACATTTCGAAATTTTCGAATTCCAACAACCATTCCTTTCCTGCTCAAATTAATCAACGCGCTGACATACCATAAATGCCGTTGTAACAATTAATCTATGATGAAAATAGCCGGCGAAAAACATTTGCAAAAACGGGATCATCATCATTCCTCATCAGATGTGGTGAAGATAGCAGGCAGCAGCTGCGGATATTATGAACGGATGAAACGCATTTCTCCTTAATTGGAAACATAAACTGCGAGAACTGTGTTCACTTTGTTGACAAAAATCCTTATGGGCACTAGCCCCTTTACAGGAAGCTAAAGTGGCATGGCAAGCACAATCCGTTCAAGGTCCGTACTTCTTCGAAGAGGTCACTTCCACAGGTATGAAAACTTACTCCATGACAAGTGCTTGGCATAGAAAAATGTTCTAGATTACGTAATTCCAGATCTGAAGCAGTAAGGTCGTTAATGACATTATATGGATGCAAGATGGTGACGTCACCACGTGTTTTCGGCAAGTGTTGTAACAGCGCTTGCCGGAGATTGAGTCATCTCGCTTAACATTGCAGTTTCGCGGCCACCACGATCCTCCGACCTTATTCCGATGAACTTCTGGCTCTAAGGTTATATGAAATTTAAGATGTGCACATTCACAATGTACAATTCCACAAGATGTGTCAGAATTGAAAGCTTCCATAAAACGTGAAGTTTTACAGATTCCTCCTACGATGCTACATTCGTCATTGTTGTCTACAATCTCTCGCATACAATTTGTTATCGTCTGTGAAGGTGAGCGCGTTGAAAACTTGTAATTCTAATATAGGTTTTTTCCTTCTTCTCTCTTGCGTAGATCCTTTCCAGTAGTGCTGTTCTTTGCAAATGTTTTACACAGGCGATTTTCGTCATTCGTGTATTATTTCAACACTATTTATAGTTTTTTAATGCACTGATCAATTTCCGCAGAAAAAAAAGTGGGTGTTGTATTTCGAAAATTCGAAGTTCTCACTGCAATCATAACTTTTTAAATAACCTTTTAACATAGCTCTATAATGTTAAAATTATCACAGTGTCGTACACATATCTTAAACTAACGATATCTGAAATTTCATTTCAATTGGTTGTGCAGATATACCGGTAGGGTTATATATATTTTGGTAGTTTTCTTATAACCAAACTGCATCTAAATCCGTTTCCTAAAAAAAGTGCGTTTTATGGGTTTTATCCTTTTGTTGAAGAGGCAATAAACTGATCTTGACTCATAAAAATATAATGCTGTGTACGATAATCCTTTGAAAGAAGCATATGGAAAAAATACTGGAAAAATTAAATAACACACTACTAAAACAGGTCTTTTTTTCAGGAGAACATTATTACTGATAATTGTAATATTATGTTTACATTTTATTGATCATATTAATGTACCACGACTGTTCTTTTAGGGAGAAATCCATTCAATCCGAAACAGCTTTCTCTGAACGCCGAAAAAGGATCCGAAAGAACTTTCCCAGCTGAGAAAAAAAGGCTTCATTTTATATTATGTTCTCTTTTAAAATTAATTTGCATTAAGGCAATTAAAATACCATTTTTCAGGCATTTTAGCATTATGAAGCACATGTATATATATTTATTCCCTCCCTCCCAAAAAAAAACCGAAAGATAGAATTAATCTGTAGAGAAAGTACTGTAATAATAATAATAAACAAATCAGCAGAATTATTAATGATTAATTAATAATTTAAATTAACGCATTGTAAGTATAAATAAATTTATATAATTTTATGTTAAAATAAAGAATCATAAAAACTTTTGACATTCTACCACGAATGGTTTTTCAATTCCCACCTAAAGATTTACAACGATAAATTATTGAGAACTGATAACGATTTAACTAAATGATGTTGTAACGCAGCATTTCTTCATGTGAGAAAAATTTATTTTTATTTAAATATAATCTAAATTTGTGCTCCATTTTCATTTAGTTGTGGCCTGTTTTTATATTTTTCTCAAGATACAATAGTTTGAAATAGTATTAATATGATTCCTAAAATTTATCCCAAAAATATATCCAAGATTTCCTTGAAATGCCTTAAAAGTGATCTAAGTTTGTTATCGAAAACTTTTCAGCTTTTATAGACTTCAGTTTTGCGCGAATACACATTTTAATGAATCCTTTAAACTTTTGGCATCGTATTTTCCCCCCTCGAAAGTAGGTTTTTCTGCCGAAGGCAACTTAATGCTAGGTAAAACGCTTTCAAGGGGAATAAGGGGATTTAGGAGTTCAAAAAGCTAAATGTGCCATTAATGTTCAATCGTTTTACAGGTCAAAAACCGTACTTTAAATTAATATTTAAATTCCAGACATCTTTTAATAGCTGCCACCAGTTTGCTGTGTCTCATTTTCTGAGATTTATTTGATTTATCTGAATTATTTTCTTCTTATCACCATTTAAAGAGCAATTGAAATGTCGGGAAAAAAATGAGTTTTACTAATTAGTTTTACTTCTAAAATAAAAGTGAATATAAAATAATCTAATATCATTTCTAAAAAGCATTTGGTTAATATAGAAAACTTGCATACGTAAGAAAAAGTTTAAGTACATCGAAAATGGATCTCTTTTACATATGTTGGAGAGTTAGATAATTTAAATATTTAAAACTCACGAATCAAAATTTAAAACACAAGGAAAATCTAAACTCCCTTAGAAGCAAATAAAAAAAATTACTAAAACATTAAAAAAAATTTAATAACATAACAGTAATATAATATTAAGAATAAGTTTTTCCCATTTTTCATTCTGAAAAGACCGAAGATTTCATTCTTACATCTAAAAATTTGTAAGGTTATATTTCAAGGCCGTTAAAAATTTGTAAGGTAATTTGTAATATTTCAAAGACGTTAAGAAAAGCTGAAGTTTAATTTTTTAGTCCTATGTTTATTACTAATGAGAGATACTAATGAAGTTTCAATTCATGTGCAAATCTAATGCATTGCAATTAATACTGTATTGGTAACCATGGCAGATCTTTCAGTAAAAATTCAAGTAATTTCTAAATTTGTAGGCAAGCCCCTTTTTTCAAAGTAGTTTTATGATCCTTCTTGTGGATTTATATAGACTTATCTAAATGATTCGTGCCCTGTTTGTTGCGTTCTGAACATAGCACTCGGCAGACCAAACTCTACTTCATCATGAACGGAGACCTATTAAAAGTTCGCAAAAATATATAACTATCTACTCATTGTCGAGAGTCTTAGTACATTATATTTCATTGATGCACACTGGAGTCTGATTAAATTTGTTTACTTAATAATTTAATTTTAAATAATAACTAATTTAATTTTGAATTCTCAATGGTATGTAATCTTACAATAATTTTTTTCAAATTTAATTACTACTTTAATGACACTCAGCAATATTAAACGAGCTTTTGTAAATAAAAACAAGAAATATTCTGCTGTATTAGTTTATACTTGACATACAAAAGAGGACAATGAAACAAAAATTAAATATTAAAATATGCATGATAGGGGAAAATAATTCCAGAAGTATAAAGGATGAAAAATTTGAAGCCAAGGATTTCATTTTGTACAATAGATTTATATCCAACTAAGTCAGTTTAATTTGCGAGTCTTAAATTCAGGTTGCAGTTAAACGTAATCAACGTGAGCTAATTCAGCGCTGTTCCACTTATCATTGGGTTGTTTTCAATGCATTATATTTCACTGATACACACTTGGCATCTGATTAAATTTATTTACTTAATAATGTAATTTTGAAAAATAAAAAAATTAAAAACAAAATCTGAAAGGTTTTAGCTTTTAAATTACGTCCAAAGGGGCGTTTCATTAACGTTTTGTGTGTTACCTTTGTTTACTAAATATCCTGTTCAACGTATTCAAACCATAAAATTCAGTTCAAAAACAATATCGCAAAATAATTTTGAAATGAGCATATCCCCCTTTAGAATTTCTAATACAGAGTCTCGTGCGCTGGAGATAAAAATGCTTTTTTTTCGTACAGTGTTGCCATCGTCGAGTTTGTTAATCAAAAATTCGTTGAAGTGTTACAAAATATGAAATCGATAATAAAACAAATTTCAAATTCAAATTAGGGCTTCCGCATGCCCATATTCTATGGGAGATTACGTTGTAGAGTCATTAGATTAATTCAAAGCAAGAGACATGAAAAATTAGCAACAACTTCGCCGTGAATCGAACCACGAACCTCTCGGTTACGCGTTGAGCGTGCTGACCACTACATGACCAAGCCATGAGAAGAAGGCGAGAGAAATACCTTATATACTCCCCTTTTAAAGGGCGACCGGGGATTAGAGGCCCGAATCACCAAATTGTGGTGGTAGAGAATCATCATCCACCACCGTTTTTAGTTAGGGCGCCACTTGTAGAGTCATTAGATTATTTCGAAGCAAGAGACATGAAAAATTAGCAACGTCTTCGCCGGGAATCGAATAATGAACCTCTCAGTTACGCGTCGAGCGCGCTGACCACTACACCACGAAGGCATGCGAAGAAGGCGGGAGAAAAACCTTATAACGTTATTCAAATTTTAATGACTCTGGGTACCGTTGTTTTATCACAATGCAAGAAACATACATACATTCACCCAAATTTTTCATTATTTAATTTCTTTAAATATAATACAGAGCTTTAATATTTGGTAGCAACAATTTGAAAGGTGATTTCAGAAAATGGACTTTTTTAGAAAATGGATTTATAATTATTTTGGGACATGCGACAGCTTCGGAAGTAAACGTAACAGCTGCAGATAAAATTTTAACTTGGGATAACGAAAAATAATTTGCAAAAACTTGAGTATATTAATGTTCATTATCATAAACTATGCGTAAATTTAAGCTCATATACTTCGCTTTGGTAACATATGCAATATCTGCAAGTTTTACATGTTGCTCTCATTAAATATTATATCTTTCAAACACAGGATGCCATACGAGTCATATTATACTGTAATATGTCTTGCAAAACTACTGATGTAGAAATACATGCACAGTCCATTAATTTTGCAAAAGACGTAAATCTGAGTATCGTTAAATACAGTTCAGTACTGTAAATTTAATACCCTTTCTTATGAGTTACGTTTTTTTTTAAACAGTTTTCGTTTTTTAAGCTTACTTTATCACAACAGTATATTATGCAATAAATATAACACTAAACTGATATGTCTGTTACGCTTTATATTATCAGCAAAGTTTATTGACATTACTGCCCTTCTGCCATTCTGACTTGTAAAAGATTTTGTTTTGAGAAAACAGCAGCTGCAGCTGTACAACAGAAAGCCTTTTCTGTGTTTCATATTTCAATTGCCTCCGTTCAGTGGCATACCTTCTGTTCCACTGAATATATGTATACATGTAAAAAGTAAAACGTGTATTGCCTGTGAATGTAAGTGTATACAGAGCTGAATAAGTAATTGGCTTTAATTTCATCTGAATGTTCACTAAGTCTTTGGTAAACATACTATCATTCCACAAATGTTTGCAATACATAATAGTCTCAAAAGCTGTATGACCTTGTAGAGACATTAGGTTATTTTAGTAGCAGGAGACATGAAAAATATGCAATTCCTTCGCCGGGAATCGAACCACGGACCTCTGAAATACCGGCTCAGTGGGCTGACCATTACACCACGAAGGCACGCTAAGAATGTGGGAGATATACCTTATAACCTCAAAAATTGCATTTGTACTGGAAAGATAATTACTCTACTGGGGGTGGTTAATATATTATGATAAAGCATACGAATGTGTCGGGTATTGGGTAATATATTATGGCTAAAATGAAGGCTGTGTTCGTGGAAAAGTTTCTACGAGAAATTAGAGACTTTACGCGGCGAAGCTAACTTTAAGGCACCGAAAAAGTTACAAGCAGTGCACATAAATGAAAAATCCATAAATATATTTCAGCAAGAAAGTTTCAATCATGAGAAGTCCTTTAAAAACAGCTCATAAAAGAAAGAATGTATAAAGAAACTATTAAATTATATATTTTTTCAGTTCAATGCAATTTATTTATTACATCGCATCTTGATATCAGATTAACGTTCACTTATTGCAATTTATTTAATCCATTTGGTGGGCAGTTTTTACAGAACCCATTGAAATACTTTTATTTCGATCGATGCGAATTCGAATATTAAACCTTAAGACTTTTTTGGTAATCCTTTTTGTTACAGAGTTATTACCTAATTTTATATTTACAGTTGCTTCAGACGCTCAAATAGGATTACGGTTAGTAACTCTGACTACCGTACTGAAGGACTCTGGTTCTCGGAGAAGGCATCGGCGTTTCTGAATGTACAGTATCCTTGCAGCATGGGGCACTCTATGGCGAGCCGAAAGTCCTCTCGTGTGATTTGGTGGTGGAGGAAAAAATAAGGGTGACTCTCAGCCCTACCGTTCGGGGTGCTTTCCCTAAAAATTAGAGTGGAACTGGGCAAAATCGTACTTTCATCTATTTGATGCCCAAAGTTTTTGACAACGACATGTGTAATCTTGCACTCCTTGACAGGAGGAATTTCGTGAGATTGTCCTGATGAGGTCAGACAAATGAGATTAATCCTGACAACAGAAGATGATAATTATAAAATCTTTGCTCGCGTTGAAAGATATACTGTACTTTCAGAATTCGGAAGGCGATGGTTTTAACATTGTTTAAAAGCCAACTACTTTTTTCAAACACACGAACAAAAATCGTTTAATAAATAATTTTCATTCAAAATTCATGATTTTTATATTTTCAATAGTTATGTAATTTTATTCTGGCCAACTGCAGGCAGAAATTATCCAGTTAATTTAATACCTTAACTCGCCATAATTTTTATTTATGTATTACTTAAATAACAATGTTTTTATTACGTTATAAGGCATTTCTCCCGCCTTATTTGCATGCCTTCGTGGTGTAGTGGTCAGCACGTTCTGCGCGTATTCGAGAGGTCCGTGGTTCGAGTCGCGGCGAGGGCATTGCTAATTTATTAGGCTTTCAGCTTCAAAAAAACCTAATAAATCTACAACGGCGCCCGAACTAAAAGGTGGTGTAGGATAATTCTTCGCTTCTTCACCACCAGGATTTGGCGATTGGGTCCCCTAATCCCAAGTCTCCCTTTAAAAGGGGGAGTATATAAGGTATTTCTCCCGTCTTCATAACATGGTGTAGTGGTCTGCACGCTGGACGCATATTAAAGAGGTCCGTGGATCGAGTCCCGAAGAGGGCACTGTTCATTTTTCACGTCTCCTGCTCTCAAAAAATACCTAATATCTCTACAAAGTTATCTTTTATTTACAATGATAATATTGTAAATGTCTTAATTTTTACTAATAAATTATTTTTTATTTTAAGAAACTTTCCTTTCCCTTCTGATTTCAGTTTCCCACCAGAATGCAAATCTAAATGAATTCGGAAATAGTATTTAAGTAGCACAATTTAAGAATTCGCGGTAGAAGAGTTAGTGACGTGTTTATGTCTCGTGTTTGAAAGCAGCTGTGTAGCTGAATATTTTGTGCCAACCACTTTAATTTATATTGACATTCCAGACTGGAATTTGTTGTCTCCAGCCAATGAATGGGTTTAAATTGAATAGGAGCCAGTCGTGTAGCTAAAATTTAATTCACTGTGATTTTACATACTATTTTGTGTTCAAGTTACTTAACCACAAGTAGTGGTTAATTTGTGATCACCAAGTGATTGTGTGTTCTGTTCAGTTTAGTAAAATAAAAAGGTTGTTATAACCTTCGCCTCCCGTCGTCTGTTTTTTTTCAAAACATTGCGAGATTTCGCTACTTCGTTTTAAGTACGGTCTATATTTATACTACCAAACAGCACAAGAAGACTCTATAAGGCATTTCTCCCGCCTTCTTCGCATGCCTTCGGGGTTCAGTGGTCAGCACGCTGGGCGCGTATCCCAGAAGTCCGTGGTTCGAGTATCCCGGCGAAGGCGTTGCCCATTGTTTACCTCTCCTGCTTCGAAATAACCCAATGACTCTACAACTGGTGCCCAAACTAAAAAAGGGTAGTGGATGATGATTCTCCACCACCAGGATTCGGCGATGGGGTCCCCCAAACCCCAATCACCCTTTAAAAGGGGAAGTATATAAGGTAAGTCTCCCGCCTTCTTCGCATGCCTTTGTGGTGTAGGGGTCAGCACGCTGGGTGCGTATTCCAGGCGTGCGTGGTTCGAGTCCCGGCTCATTTTTCACGATTTCTGCTTTAAAACCCTCTGACCGGCCAGGGGTTTCGCTAAGAAAGCACGAATTTCCCAAAACTACTATGAGAAAAAATTAATTTCTTGATTTTAAGGAAAATTTTTTCCGGTACTTTATACTTGGATTTATGTACTTTTTCTACATTGCCTTAATTTTTTTAACATATTTTAATATGCACGTATATATGCGTTCTTACACATATCACAAAAAATATTCTAGGCCGTATATATACGGCCTTGTCGGTTAGAGGGTTAAAAAATACCATATGTCTCTGCAACTCTACTATATAACAGTATGATTCATAATATCTGAAGGCAATCATTTTGATCCCTGGTTCATATGTGACACATTATGCTCTCCTTTTAAATCTCAAATTTAAAGAAAGCGGTGATTATTATTTCTTTAATTTTGATATTTAGAAATATTTAGAAAAATATTAAACTTTTTCCATAAATAAATAAATTCGTTTTTTGGGAGAGAGGACATTTTAGTACTTTCAAGAGAAATCTTAAAATGCCTATAAATATTTACATTCCGAGTTATCTGTTTCCATCCATTTTCAGGCATTGTGTGTTATTGACGATCTGCGGTATTTCATTTATAGCACGTTCTTATGTATAATATAGATGACGGATATCTGCTTTCATACTGCCAGCAGTTTACTGGAAATAGATCAAAATGTCAATCAATAAATAAAATTGAAACTGTCTCAGATTTTTAAGAGATTCCACACTAAAAAGCAGCTTTACTGTTCCAAGCCAAGAAACCCCCTTAAAAAAACAAAAGAAAATCCATTATGGAGGAAAAAATATCAATCAATTTACACTCTTAAAAACACACGAATAAAAAGTTCAAAAAACAATCTCTTGGTAATTCTTGTTAAAAAAAGTAATATAAGTAAGGGTGGGAAGACGTGTCGTCAGTAACCTCTCTTTGGCGTATTATTACGAAAACCCCGTTATTAGTTGACAAATGTATTTAAAGTTTTATGCCACGATGCAATTTAAACTGGGACACGGCACTGAATATGTGTACCTTCCAGCCAACAGCAGTGCTGGTGTATGATATTAGCTTGATGACTTCACTTGCCTCGACTCATCATTTCATGATTTCTTTGCTTTTTATTTTTTTTTCAAAAAACAGCATAACAAGAGGGGAAAAACTGAGAGAAAGAATATCAAGAGTATTATACCACTCCCCTCCACAACCTCCCGTAGCACGAGGGAGAGACCGTGATCAGAAGGTTGCTCATAGAAAAGAGGAGAAGAGCTGAAAAAAGTGGATGAAGGAGGGAAAAAAATTGGGAAAGGAAACATTACACAAGAATTGGTAACGTGTAGTTTTTCACTGAAAATGGCACTTAAATTACAGTAATTTGTCTTCCCAGTGCCCGAGCTGTAGCTGTCAGACCGAGCAGCGTTTTTGACAGAGCCATAACCGGTATTTTAAGGCTCTAGAAGCTTGAAACTAAGAGCGAAAGCGTTTTTACCGGGGTGAATTTGAAGGGGGGTTTTAAGAGGGGGGTGTTCGTATAGATCGGAACACTCTCTACCTCCTCCTCTTTTTCTAATTTTTTTTTATTTTTTTCTTTGAGAGGTGGGGGAGACGGGGGAACTTTGGAATCAATTGGCGGAGTTAGGGATTTGGAGAGAGGTAAAAGGGAGAGAGAAGAGAGTTCAAAGTAATGACAAAGAAATAGAAAGTTTCATGTGGTCTAACACGAACGTTTAAAAACTGGATCTGGAGAAAGATATTAAAGAAAAAACGCCAGGCAATTGGAGGTCATAAAATGATTATTTGAGATTTGATATCGTAAGAAACATTTAAAAAATTATTGTATTAGCTAAGCACAGACCAAAGCGAATTTCAAGTAGATTTAAAAACTGATAAAATACGTTACCATAAGAAAAGCTGTTTTAGGTTTTACATTCTTGTATATTAAAGGGCATTCACAAAATATATTAAGTTATTCTTTATAGAAACACTCTTTTAAATATAACTTTTCGAATGAAAATGACCAGGGCTTAGAAATAAAGCAGGTCCAGAAGAGCAAAGTATTTAGTTTTATATCATTTTTAAACATTTCCCTTTAATATCCCCTCATAGGCGAGTTGTTGTTTTCATTTGAAAGACAAAATTACATTCTGGTGAAATTCCTCACGTAGACACGTGAGGAATTATCCTCAGACTTAAGTATGACAAAGTCCAGAGAAGGGTGTAAAGGATCCTTCATTATCTCAAAAACGTTAAAGTAGCCTAAAGGCGTTTTACGCGTTACTTAATACGCAAGAAGGGTCTGAGTCGTAAAAGTAGGAGTAAACAAGCCTAATGGTTAGAAGTAGAAATGTGATCTGTAGTAAATCAAAGATGACAACGTCGCTTCGGAGCAGGCAGAACTCGCTTTAAAATCACCTTCCAAAAACCTTTCCTTAAATATTATTTCTTTCTACCTCACTTGAATACACGCACTCTAACTGATTAATATTTTGGGAGAAAAGCGTGAGTTGAAAACGAGAATAAAAGCAAAGCTGCTTTAAAATAAAATTAACTGTAAGATAAATTAAATGAATCCCCACTAGGTTTAACCCCCAAAACATGTATACTTATTAAATGATAATGATTGAATTATAAATTTAAATGCCGAAATTATAAGAATAGATAAATTAAATGCGTTTATTTTCGTCAAGAAGCATTTAGTACTGTTTTATGAGGAAATCTTCGAATGTGTCACACGTCTTCGTTTTATTTGTTTTCATGACATCAGCATCCTGTGAGATCTTTGACCAGCATTTATGTACCCTAGGCAAGCAGATCAAGCAGAAATGTTCCAAACGAAATTAAGCTAATGTTATACATCGACGTTTTAGAACATGAAACTCTACCTCGGCATTAGATTGGCAGATGAACTAACCAGAATACGGCTCTGGTATGTTGGCTAACAGGAAATTAGGATTTAACAATGTAGGGCTAAATCTTTTGATCACGCACTGTTGATAAGATTTTTTTCTTCCTTTCATCCTAGTCCAGGCAATCTTAAATAATCCGTGTCTATCTTTCAGCCCTGTTATTAAAAGTTTTGTTTCAGTAAAACTTTGAAAATGTCTTAATTCTTTTAGACTAATCCCTGTATTGTTCACATTGCTGGATTTATCTATTTACGTGCCCCTCGAGATGGATCTAATACTTGTAAAATCTCAGAAAAGATGTAAAATTTGAAAAAATAGCTGGAGAAATTTGCATTGCGTTAAATTAGCATCCCGTGTATAACGTATAGATCAAATTAATTCGTTTTGGAATAAACTTCAAAAATTAATTTGTAAAAAATCGTCTTGACGCCCAATAAGTAACCTTTTGAATCGCGTAGCGTTCTGTAGAAAGAAAATACCGATGGAGAGTAAATCAACGAAAGCATTAATTCCTCGATTAAGACTATCCGCCCATAATAAGAGAGGCATCATTTTTTTCATGAATGCACGGTCCCTGTTTCATCCCGGGAGAGTATCAGCGCCTCCGCAGTAGCCTTCTTGCCATGCAGATAAGTTGGTCGCGAAATTTAACAAGGCGACCTCTTGCGCCCTAACAATGGACGGGCCGAACCCTGCCACCAGGAGATAACAAGCCATCGACAAAGAGTCCTTCCGAACGCCATTGTGTGGAACTATGCCGGGGCGCCCTAACAAGCATAAGGCCGTAAATAATACGATTTTCGTCCGCCATTAAGACAAAAGTATTATTTTTCGTAAACGGAAAAGGCCCCGCTCAAAATGCGAACCACCATTAGGGCATGAATTGTCGAAGATAAGAGAAAGGGATGGAATGAAGACTGTGGGAGGAAGGGAAAGGAGGAGAGGGTGTGCGTGCCCGCTCACGCGCAAGCACGCACGCACGCGCCTCAAGGCAATATGCTGCGTGAGTTGAAGCGTGAAAACTCCGCTCCTTCGCTATTTAATTGGATTTAGTATCCCTGATTTTCTCGGCTTCAATTATACATCTCCAGCCCCCTCCCACTCCCAAGCCCCTGGCTGATTTGGAGTAAAAAGACACTTGCACTGTTCATTCGGAAGGCCAGGCTTTCTTTTCTTCCGTTCTATCACTTTGTTTTAAATCCGCGATTTTTTTTCTTTTGTTCATTTCTCTCTCTCCCTCTTTTTCAGGTGTATTTCACCGTCTCTTATTTACCTTCGGAGAAGAAAGAAAAAAAATTTACATGTCGTCTTTTCCTTTAGATTTTTTTCCCTCTTGATTTTGTTTTACTTGTGAATTTTTTTTTTCTTTTGCCAAGGAGAAAAATGTTGCTGCTTTTGTTGCAGCATTTTTTAACAGAATAATTACTGCAAAAATTTATCTATAGGCTTTTTCTATCTGCAGTTTTTTTATTTCTTACTTTATTATGTATGCTTCATAAAAGAAATTTATTTTACTTATTACATTAATTCATAATACAATGAATAAAACTTTCTTGAAGCTTTGTTCTTAAGCTACATTATTTAATGATTTTACGTTATTTTACTACCAAATACTTCAAGTAAATGAAAGTATTCAAAGATCTGTATAGGTAACATAGATTAACTACACCTCAGCATTATTAATTCAAGATATATCGCAGTCGCATGAAATCGCAAGTATTATCGCAAGCCTTACATGCAGTAATATTCATGTAACATAAATAAGTACCTGCAACATTCAATAAGCAAGGGATCCACCAGTGGCCGAGTAGTTAAGAGCCCTCAATGCTGGAAGTTGGACTCGAGTTCTGTTTCAAGTGAATTAGTTGGTTGTTGGATTGATTTTCGTGGCTTTTCTCTCCAAATACGAGCCGGTTTCCATTAAAAAGTCTTCCACGAAAGCATTCCTTCCTCTAGTCGGTATGTGCCTTACCTATTCAAATAATCTAATCTAATCTAATCTAATCTAAAATTTAATTAGTAAGGTACGCTTAGAACACAGTTTTAACATAAACTAAAATAAAAATGAAGCGTATTACTTGCTGTATTTTATATTGAAAGTAATTATTTCTTGCTCCCTGCAGTGTATTGTAAATTTAAGGATTCTAATATTTCAGCCTAATCCGTCGGAAAATCTTTAGTAGTAGATATCATGCAGTTCACAATATCATGCAGTTTTTTAGGGTTAACACAAAAATAAAAATAATGCAAAAGCATTGCATATTTACTAACTTGTGGACCTGAAATGTGCATACCTACTTGCGCTTCTCTTTGGGATTGCTACGGTAAAACAAACTTAAGTACGTTTAGATTGTTGCACTACGCATATTACTGCCTTCTCTAGTGTAGAGAATTAGTTATAGCTGGTTTTTATTTTAATTTATTTATTTATTCATTAATAGTTTGAAGAGATTTATATCTATTTTAAATAACCAATTAAATTTAGTTTTATGCTTACTTTCCTAGAAGTTTTCATTTCCCTTCATTGTCAATGCCAGAATATTTAAATTTGGTAGTGCGCGTGAAGTAATGCAAATTTTATCTTGAGGAGAAAAAATTTAAATACCGAATTCTAGAAGGAAAGTTAGTGAGTGTGGGCGAACACTGTACTTTTGTAGCGTGAGCTTCTGCTTTATTGCTGGTTAACGTGGCGTAACAGCTATTACTTTGCTGCCGCTAGATATTCGACGCTGTTTTACAAAACAGGATTATCTGAGCCCTGTAGCGTAATTCTGCTACTTGTTAATAGCTTTGAATTTTTAGCTTAGTTCTTGTTAGTTGAGTTACCGCCCGAGTGAGGCGTAGTATGTTAACATCAAGTCGACGCATTGTGAATTTAAAAAGAGTTAATAAAGAGTTCTTTTTACCCTTCTCCTGTGGTTTCTACGCGTATTTCAGCTGTTACATTAGAAGACAGACCTGAGGGTCCTATAATGTATTGAAGATCTACGCCTCAGGAAAAGACAATACTTATCTGGACACATAGTTGATGAATGTCTTATAACGTAACGGAATGTGGAAGATAAATAACTCAGCTATAGAGATCTCTGACGCCACTAGCAAGATAATAATAATTTGAAAGATTAATCAATAATCGTATGTCCTGTCAAATGGCAACATTCAGCAAACTGCTATTCGTAAAATCATAACGTAATATAAAGATTCTTACGTTTTATACAATAACACTTGCCAAAGAGCATGGAAAATAAATGCTTAATAGCATAAATTAACGTAATGTAAACATAACGATCTAAAGCTTTTGAATAGCTTATGCTGAAGATGTAAAAATATTCTAAATAGAATGTAAATTTAATAAAAATATTAAAAAAAAGCTGAAAGCTTTCAGATTTTACATGATGTCAAAGGGGCGTTTCTTTAACCTTTTTTATGGTACCTTTATTTATTAAATATAAACTTCTTTGCACTTAAACTACAAAATTCAATTCAAGAGCAATATCGCAAAATAATTTTAAAATAAGCATATCTTTAAAATTTCCGATACACAGTCTCGCGCGCTAGAGATAACTTTTTTTTCGGTACAGTGTTGCTGTTGCTCGCTTTGAAATCGTTGAGTTTGTTAATCAAAAATCCGTTATGTCTGACGAAATACTAAATAGATAATAAAACAAATTCCAAGTCAGGGCTTCCAGATACCCATATTCGATGGAGGATTACGTTATTCTAAATGTGGTGGCTTTAGGTATCGTCGCTTTAACAAATACGAGAAGATTGTGCAGATTTATGCAGATTCTTCATTATTTAATTACTTTAAATATAATATAGGGCTGTAATATTTGGTGGCAACAGTTTGAAAAGTGAATCAACGCAGAAAGTGAATCAACACAAATGCCAAAACGAAATTAACAGCCCTTCTGGGTTAACGCCCTTTGGACTAAAAATGGAAACAGTTTCAATTTTAAATAGTTTAAAATTAGTTTTTGACAGTTTTCTAAAGATTGTCTCTCTTTTAGTTTTTGTAATGTTCCTCTTTTGTTGCGCAACTGATGATTAGAAATAAAATTAAAATCCTGATTTAAATTCGTTTTTTTTTTGCGCAATTATTATCAGTCTCCCTGAAAGAGGCATTTGAAATGCTACGTTATCTACTGTGTATAGTTGTGATGAGTTCTTTTTACTGAAGGATTTGTATTCAACCTCAGAAATTCAAGTTAATATATGGTGCGTGTCTCTTATTATATTGCTGTTCAATACACCCCTACTTTTGGTCTTAAATAGGCATTGCCAAAACAGGTTAATAAATAATATGGTTTCTAAATAATGCTTTTAGGGGGATGTAATTCTTCAAGTGTTAAAGCCTTTTCTTACAGGTAACGCAGTTTAGAAATAATACGCTGAGTTATTCAGAGCCTACAAAAGCTGTTTCTAGTAAAATGGCATAATTAAGGGTATTATCATAAGCTAAATGCGCAAAAATATTTAAATATCAAGCTACAACTCGAAATATTTAAAAACCGTTTTGATATTGTAAATGTCTCCTGAGGAGTTTTTACCAAATTTCGGGGTATTAATTTACGATACATTGCTAACATATTTACAGTGGATTAGCTAGGATGGGGCAGGGGGTGAAATCTGTCCCTGGGAGCACCATCCATGGGCGCCAAACTGATGTTACGAAATTTTAGAATGAGACTTTTTCCATTCTTGACACACAGAAAGGGGCGCAAGATCTTCAGTTGTCCCCGGGCGCTGAAAACCCTAGCTATGCCTCTGTATATTTATTATCTAGCATTATTTTTTAGCTTTCGCTCAGAAACATAAGACTTTTGAAATGACGTAAGATACTTCTTTCAAATTATAACTGTAGTTTCTTAACAAATTGAGCGAGTTGAAAGTAAGAAATCTGTAAGTAATATTAATACTAAAAAGTTTCTCAATAATTACTTCTTTGTCCGAAGTAAAAAAGGAAGTATTGAATAGCAAAAAATTTCGGGTACCATTTTTCAACGAAAACATCTATTTTGACCGCTATCGAATGCAGTTTAATGATGTGTTTGAGTGACATTTGCATGCAAGGACAGAATAAAGGCCTTTTTCCCACCAAATAATTATAAAACTGATTTAAAATGGCTTCTGAAGAAATTTTTCGTGGCGTCTATGCGTACGTACTTATGTATGTATATATCTCGCATAACTCAAAAATGAGTAGCCTCAGAACGTTGAAATTTTGTATATATGGCTGTTATAAGGTGTAGATGTGCACCTCGCACTTCGGTTGCAATCAGCCTCACCAAAAGTACATAAATATACGTATATATATATCCCCTCTGTTACTCGGTTCAGTGAGCTTAGTTTCTTTATTCTTATAAGTTTGTAAATTGTGCATTTTTTGCTTTAAAATGATTGAATTATGTTGTTCTTATCATTCGGTTAAGATTTTTATGCTCTTAGTTAACCTGCATGTAATAATTGTGGAATTATCAGCAATTTAAAAGTTTCTTAAGTGCGGCTAAGCCTAATTTTTGGTTATGATAGCGGAGATATTTGTTTACATTTGAAGCTTAGCAGAATAGTGGATTTGTTGCCAATGTAGAGAAACTAAGCTTGGCAACAACAAAATAACGTCTTCCTTTATTATTGCGAATTAAATTATGCTTGGTTCATTCTGGAATGATCATTTAAGTTATTAGCTGTTTTTTGCGTACAAAATGTAATTTTAATTGTAAAAAGTGTTTTTTAATTACTTTAACTGTACTTTGTCTTTTATGTTTTTCTATATCTTTCAATTTATAATGAAAATATTTTGAATTTTTATGTATTTTTGCTTTACCGCGAAGTGAGAACTGAATTAATTAGTAGCGCATGCGCAATAGGTAAGAGGCGTTGAATCGTCTGTGAAAAACTGTTTCTTTTTTTAGTCCAAAGGGATTTAGTCCCGAAGGACTATTACTTTCGTTTGGGCGTTTTGCGTCGTTTCCCAAAAATGTCCGATTCACTTTTCAATTTAGTGCTAATGTTTCTTTGTTGGTAATTGAAGTTGCATTGGGTTGGCTATTGAAATTTTTGGAATTGTATTATGTTGGTTATCGGGTCTGTACTGGATGGATTAATGGAATTGTATTGGGTTGAATATTGGAATTATATTGGGTTGGTTTTTATGTTCGTATTAGGTTTAGTTTAATGTTTGTTTCGTTCGGCAAGTTATCATATTATTAAGCAAGATCCCTTTGGACGTAATCTAAAATCTGAATCCTTTCAGATTTTTTTTTATTTGTTTAATTTCTTTTATGCATAATTCTAGATTTATTATAGTATTTGAATAGAACTTGTGTAATTTTTCAGATGGTATAATTTTTGCTCATAATGAATCCCATCGTATAAATAATAAATCACATCACATTATGAATCACATCTCATAAAATGAATGAGATGTAACGCTGTTAAGTGAACCTAGCGCCGAAATGTGTCTATGGTAAATAAATATAATGAACTTTAAAGACTGCATTTATTCCATTGTGGTTTATGCGCTATTGACGAAGTAGATTTAATTGAAAATTCGTTAACTGTTAATTCAACATGTTTAAATGAAATGCAGACAAATTGCGTATAATTTAATATTCCGTAGAAGGAAGTCATGTGGTGTACCAATCAGGTGTTTTTTATTTCAATTTCTTTAACTTATGAATACATTTAATTTAAGTAACTCGTAATGTACTTTTTCACTGTTTATAGAAAATGGGTTGCCATTGCCACAAGAGATTGGACTTCTTTTAATTTTCTTGAACAATTACCGCAAGAAGGAGCTAACTATGAACATCAAAGCTAAAGGAATCAGGACCATAGCATCGTACTAGAGAATGGCTGTGTTTGCACCTTCACAGATGAATCCTCAGAAGATACTATAAGTAACGGTGCAGCTGGAATGAACTTTATTTTCCTAGATGGCAGCGTAAAACAATATAAAACTGGAGCAGGAAAAATTACTTCAAATTACACCTGCGAGCTGCTTGCCATACAAGCGTATATAAAAATCTACATCAACCTTGAAAATTCCAAGAAACGCCAAAGGAATAATAATCTTCAGTAACTTCAGGACTACCCTTCAGGCAATTCAGCAGGGTGTCTGAAGATAGACCCATGAAATACTTGATGTTCTGGAAAAAATCGATAAACTAAATGAATGTTGTATAATCCAATGGATACCAGCCCACATCGGCTTAGATGGCAATGAAGCTGCGGATGCCCTTGCCAAAGAAGTGAGAGAACTAAATGAAGAATCTCATCACCCTACATCACTTAATAATATGAATTCTGTTGCTAAGTCAAATTTAAGAAATCCGACCATCAGGCAGGAATTTCAGCCACGCGAAGTCAACGCTGACAGCTTCCAAACATTGCTTCCAAAACCTTGGCAAGACTTAGAGCTAGTCATTTCAGAGGAATGAAAATCTTACCAGATAAAACAGGAACCTTCACTGGCTGCAGAAATTGCTGTGGAATCGAACTTGGACTAGACCTGGTCTGCCATGTTGGCTTTAATGCAGTAACTAAGTGATTGCCCCCAGGAAGACCGCTATGAAGAAAATTTTCTCCAGATAGCTAAGGCGGTCTGCACAGCCCATGGTGCCATTTAACTGACTTCATGGGCACGACCGCAATCAAACAAACACAATAATTAATTAAGCTTATATATTAGTTTATACTACACTTAATTGCATGCAGATTTGCATCATTATTGTAGTCAACAATAAAACATTCATAATACTGCTTACTAGGTACACCTTGGTACAGAGTCAACGCTTGACTTTTGAAATGCAGTTTTATAAAAATACATATGTATGTACTGCGCAAATAAACTATAGATATTAATACATATGATGTCATGTTGATTAACATGGATATCTGATTGCATACATCCAATAAAAGGCATATAGTGCTTCTTGTACATACTACACGTATTTCATTTTAAATGTTTGTATTTCGTTACGTTTTAAATACGTAACTGTTTGCCCAAAATGCATAAGAATCGTTTTTGAAATTTCAAACTAAACATGCTTGTTCCTAACGTTTTTTTGGATAAGTGTTGGAATTTTTCACTGGTAAATACTTCACTATCACTATAACATGCTAAACTCATAAAGCGAGTTTCCGCTTATAACGAGTAAAAACGTTCTTCTTTTTAAGAAAGTTTCATAAATAACGTAATTTTTCAAATCTAAATTTATGAGGTATTTCAGGTATCTAGTTTACTCCTTCGTTAAAACATTCAGTCTATAAATGTCTATCTGTCTATAAAATTCAGTCTACATATTCAATATGTCTGTAAATGAAACACAGCGGAGCGTACAGATTTTAAAATATTTTCTCCAAAAACTGTTATCAGGGACAAGTACGAAATTAAACTAACCTTAAAATGAATAAAGAGCATATTTAACATGCCAGTGGACAATTTACAGAGAAAAGAATTCTGAAGGCAAAGTTAGAGGGCGAAGGCAGAATTATTTAAATTTCTCTTCAGCTGTTAAACGAACCATTGCGTAAGCAGCAATATTGACCTCTAGAACAATGTTTTGCAGATGTTTGTTCCCAAAGACTCTGTAATTTTATTGGCAAGGAAGTTTGTTTTCCGAGCTTTCACTTATATGTGAACAGAATTTTAAAGGAACTTACTGAGATTTAAAATGTATTTCCGAATTCTTCGATAATCTAGTAGCGGAAAGAATTTATTTTACTTTCTAATTTCCTTCTTCTTTAGTTTACGAAGTTAAAAATTCTTCGAAGAGCTCAACCATAAATTGATTTATTTTTGCTTCAGATGTAAAGTGAATTTTTTCCCCAGTAACAGTCTGCAATAAAATATAAGGAGTAAAAGTTGAGAGACATTTTACGTCCTAATCTAAATGCAGATTTTAATTGCATTATTAAATTCAAATGCATTCGGGAGGGAAAAAATGGGTTATTTGTGTCGTATGATAATTTTTTGTATAACACTCAAAATATTAGCTCAATTATTTCAATTGTTACAATTTTTTTATTACCTTTTTTTCCATATCAAATTCACTCAATTTAGAATACATATGATGAGTTATGTTTTTGTAGGAAAGCAAAAAGGAATTTGTGACATATTGACTGAAATTCGCTAATGTAGTGACACGAACAGAATGTTAACAAAATTTTATGTGTATACCACATGACTTCCTTGTACGGAATACTAAATAATACGCATTTTTTTGCTGCATTTCACCCGTCAAAGCGGGTATAAACCTTGACTTATTGCATTACTTGCGTATACTGAAACGTTACTCTCTGATTGGCTTATTAATACTTCACGCATAACATTACGATACCCAGACCTCGCCGAGACTTCACTGCAGATGAACGCTGCTGCCACAGCGATTCAAAAATATGACGAAAATGCCATAAAATTGCTATATAATTGCTAAACGTTCCAACTCTGCTGTTGGAAATACAACACAGCATGTACATGTAATTTCCAAATGTTTGGATTTGTATTTTTGCCTTATTTCTAGGATTCCCATTGCGACACTCAACAACATAGAGTGGTAAAGGCCAAAGGGATCGAAAACCACTTAGATAAGATATGATATATGACCTTTGCATTTCACTTAAACTTATTTCTTCGAATTTTATTAGAGATTTATTTCTCATTCAATTAATTCAGTTCTTACTTCGCGACAAGGCGAAAATGCATAAAATCTCAAAATATACTTATTAAAAATTGAAAAATATAGAAAAATATAAAACATAAATACCGTTAAAACAATTTAAAGAACACTTTTTACAATTAAAATTAGAGTTTCTATGCAGAAACAACCAATTCGGTCAGCGTGCAAGAAGGCAGTTTTTTCGGTACACAAAACTGAAAATTTACCTTTGCTCTAACTCGGCAAAAAGACGCTGAAGAGGCAGAAACTGACTTAATTTGTTGTGGACACTATACTAAGTCAACATATGGGAAAATTTAATGGCTTAATAACAAGTGCAGAATGGATTAAGCATTATTTAATTCTAATAATAAAAGAAAACGTTATCTTCGTTGTTCGAATCTAGCGAAGCTTAGCTTTGCTAGACTGGCACTCAGTCGAATAACAGAGTGGGTATATATATATATATATATATATACTTCTGGTGCGGCCGATTGCAACCATAAAGGGAGGTTTTCAAGTACATGTTATAGCAGTCCTATATACAAAATTTCAATGTTTTGAGGTTACTCGTTTTCGAGTTATGCGAAATACATACGTAAGTACGTACGTACGTTCAGACACTGCAAAAAATTCTCTTCTGAATCCATTTGAAATCAGTTTTATAATTCGTTTGTCGTTTATTAAAAGTGTCCTTTATTCTATCTTTACTCACAGATTTCACGCAAAAGAATCGTTAAATTTCATTCGATAGCGGCTGAAATGGATATTTTCGTTGAAATATGGTACCCCGAATTTTTCGCGATTACAATACTTCTTTCATTTCGTACAAGGAAGTAAAAATAAAATGTTCACAAAAAAATCGGATATTTTTTTAACTAGAATTCAAAATAATTTTGCAAAATGATTTAAACAACTTTACAATTTTATATATAAATATGGTTATGCATCTTATGCGTAGTAGAGCCTCCTTTACGTGGGTCACTTGAAAATAAATCTCAGATACGCAGACAATAGGCGTAGTTAGATTAATTGAGAGGCAGCCTGTAGAAGCAATCATAGCGATGAAAGACCTAAGGTCTTCCAAATACTTCAATGTTTCGTAGCTCATAAATTCTTCAGCAAGTGTGAAAGATGGAGAATAATGAAGACTCGCTACTGGATTGTACGGTTTTTATTCTTCTATTTTAGATTTGTAAAATTAATTTTACAGAAATATTTTACCTAAACGTTTTGCGTTTTAAACGTTCTATTTGATAACCCTTATTCTTCAGTACACAGAATTGCAAGGACAAATAAAACCTTTTACAGTATCAGAAGAGATATTTTATCCAATTCCTCTTGAAAGGCTTTCCAACGTTCAAAGAGGGTTGTAAGGCGACGTTTGGACAATCCGTTTTTCAAAAGCCCAAAAGCACAAAAATTCATGATTATCCATGGGTATTCATAGCTGTATTAAACACCAGAAGATTCAACAGGAATATGAATAAATAGTATGGCCTTGATATCAGTTTCATGTTCTATTTTTTGGGAGAAATTAACAGTGGATTTTAATGTGTGGCTGCTTGGTTTGTCCTGATGCAGTTCTAATGGTTGATAGCAGTGTTGGTAAGGAGAGAGTACTTCGTATTTGAAAATTGGTTATAAAATATATTCTGATAGTATGTGGAGTTGAGTTTAACATTTTCCTTCAATCTCTTCGTTTTTAATTTGTTGCTATATGAAACACCAGCAACAATCATAAATTCCTTCGGAAAATATTCTTTAGATTCTTCGAACTACGTTTTAAGAATTTTTCTTCCAGTTTGATAACAATAAATGGATAATAAATGGATCTTTTTTTTAGTTCAATCATTTAAATACACCCAAGACTCATCTACTGTGACTACATTCTTCCGTTTTTTCCGGATAAAAGTTTCTCATAAAGAGTTCTGCGTTCGGCTATGTGTCGTGGAAAAAGACAACGACATTCCTTTTTTTTCACCCTTTTAAGATTCAAATCAGTATTAATCACTCTATTTACAGTTAACACTCAACATTCATTCTGCAATTGTCCTTTGACTTGGAAGGTTTCTTTTTAACATTAAAGATCTTACCTTTACAACATTCGAAATATATCGTTTTTTCCTTGGATACGTACCATTTTTCCATTTGAAAAATGAGGTCCAAAATTGAATCATTTTTCCATTTGAAGCCAAACTTTGACGTTTTATTCCTGCCTTGTTGATGATATTACTCATCGTAGCTTTAGGTATCGAAAAAACCATGCCTTTAACAGCGTATTTTAATAACTAGATACGAATAATTATTTTCGGAAAGAGCACAAATATAGCCTTCCATTTCATTGCTTCTTTAAAAGCGCCATTTTGCATGAAAACAAAACAGGCAACTAGCAGACGACAATTTGTAATTTTTGAAAATATAGTTGCATTAAAAAATTTTCAGGCAGACGATTTTTTACTATAACAAAGCAAAATCATTCAAAAATTGAATAACAACTCTTTATTCCCAAAATTTAAAACCTCTCTGCGTTAAGTTAATTTCGTCTTGTTTCTAGATTGAAATACTAAAAACACATAAATGTTATTTTGCCAATAAAGAACAAATTCATGTATTATTTTCAAGTAAAATAAATTCTCTTTATTCTAAACATAGGGAAATTCCATTGCAGCCAGGGCAATCACTTGGTAATAAAACGTCCTTCTTTCTCAGATAAAGTAAAATGTCTTCAGCTCACTTTAAAATGTCTCCTTTTTCTTTTATTGTTTCATATATAGTGGCTCTCAAAAGCGTTCGTAAATTTATGATTTTCATTGAAATAGGACTCTACCCATTAATTGAAAGTAAACTTTCTGAATGGGATTTTAATAAGAAGATCTATAATCTATTCGTAACAAAATTACATGAAATATTTTTAAAATACAGCGAAACTTTATTTTATAGAAATTAATAATAAAAAAATGTCAAACATTTTATCTCACAAAAGTCTTCCTACACTCAAATATTTTTGGATAAAATCAAAATTAGTATTATCGTTTGCCGCTTTTTTTAATTTTTGCATTGTGCATAAATCATTTGCTTTAATTTTTTATTGTTTACTTCATAATATTCTATTTATTATTGAAAAATGAGTCGCAGTCGTAAAGAAATTACAAACAGCATTCGAAAATTGATAATTTTTTACCATAGTAGGAGTAAATCAATTCGAAACATCGCTAAATTAGCTAATTTATCCCATCCTACAGTGCAGTATGCGATAAAACGCTTTAAAGAAGAAAATTGGATTGAAAACAAGGTAAGAAAAGATCGACCGAGAAAGTTAACTAAAGGTGATGAGAGATTTATTATTAGAAAATTTGTGAAAAACCCACGTTTGTGTGCTCGAAGAGTTTCTGAAGAATTTAATGCAAAGTTTTCAGTACTTCAATTTCACCTGAAACTGTTCGATGAGTTCTCAGAGAAGCTGGATTACATGGGCGTTCTGCCCGTAAAAAATGTTTTGTTAGTGAGAAAAACAGAAAGCTTAGGCTTTCATTCGCAAAATCAATGATAAATACACCCGAAACGTACTGCAATAATGTCCTATTTGCTGACGAAAGCAAATTTAGCATTTTTGGCTCGTACGTTCGATTAACTGTATGGAGAAAAAAAATGAGGAACTTCAATTCTAAGAACTTAGTTGGAACAGTTAAGTATGGCGGTGGAGGTGTTCTTCTGTGGAGGTGCATGGCAGCATCAGGACTAGGTAATTTGGTATTTATTGATGGCATAATGAATCATTCTCTTTATTTAAATATTTTAAGGACAATTTAAAATTATCAGCCCAAAATTTGGGTATTGGAAACAACTTTATTTTTAATCATGATAACGATCCTAAGCATACGGCTTTCAACGTTCGCCTGTGGTGTCTCTATAATTGTCCCCAGATTTTGAAAACACCACTTCAGTCTCCAGATTTAAACCCCATCAATAAATAATATTTATTAATAAGTGGTTTTAATATTTATTAAATTCTTTATTGCATTTTTAGGATTATTTGAAATTTATTACTTATGAATTTCAATTTTTGCTTATTTGGAAAGAATTAAAGGTTATTTTATTGCTTATTTGGAAACACGACGAAAAGTGAACTCAGAACAGTCATGATGGAAGAATGAACATTGATATAGAAATTACAAAAAAAAAAAAACTAGTAAAATCTATTCCCAGATGTTTAAAAACTGTTGTGGATGCTAAAGGATATCCTACTAAATATTAATTTAATGAAAAAAGAAAATATTTACTACTATGTCAAGATATTTTTCTGAAGTGTACGAAGACTTTTGTGAGATAAAATATTTGTAATTTTTTTATTATTAATTTCTTAAAAATAAAGTTTCGCTATATTTTAAAAATATTTCAAATATATTAAATCTTATTATTATATATCTTAGTTTAGCTATATATTAAATCTTATTATTATATATCTTAGTTTAGCCATATATTAAAAATATTTCATGTAATTTTGTTACGAATAGATTATAGATCTTATTATTAAAATATCATTTAGAAAGTTTACTTTTAATTAATGGATAGAGCCCTATTTCAATGAAAATCATAAGTGTACGAACACTTTTGGGAGCCACTGTACATTGCTCACAGAACTATTATAGTATATTATTTCTTTTTGCGTTTTCTTGCTCATAATGCAGGCTCTGAATTGGGTTTTTTCGCTGATTCAGGGGCCTAAGAAACAGAATACATTTAATTTAGGGACCATGAAAGCATTAACGCTGCCATAATACATTTACGATGTGATGTGCCTTGATTAGAAATTTTGCCAAAAATAAGCAGTTGTGACAACGTGATGAAATACATAGTATCAGGTATTTAGAGATTTATTTTAGACCTGACGTTAACATTTTGTTTTTACATAAATTTATTTTTTTAAACACTGAAGTTACCTTTTACTTCGTAACAAATATATTGTATTTTCAGTGTTGCTGGTCATCCATTCTTTCTCAATAAGCATTCTGTTGGAGTACCTCAAAGTTGAACGTGATTGCTTATGTATAGTTGTAAGATTTGTTTAAAAATCAAACTTAACTTTTTCTTCCATGATAGCAAGAAATGCGTATCTTGAATTAGTTTCATTGAAATGTTATCATTCTAAGTTCATATTAGAACGCACTGTCTTCCTTTTTTGAGTACAGTAAATTGGCATGCAACCACCCATTCACCAGTAATAGAAGCTTAGATAAACTAATACTGTTAGTTAGCAGCTTTAGTTACTTTACCTTTGGGATTACAAATCAAATTTTGGATGACTGCGTTTAAAAATGTAAAGACAAATACATTTTCGAGTTTAGTCAGTAAATAACATTATATTACTATAATACACTAAATAACATTAGTACATTAAGCAATATGTCACAGTGCACTATGCAGTACACTACAGTACACTAAGCAACGTTAACTCATTTCTAATGATACACTCTAAAGAATTAAACTGTATTTTTATTCATTTAACTTATTAATTATTAATTTATTAAGATATTAACAGATCAAATCAGCAAAAATTCTCGAATCCACCTATAAGTATTTCTCCCGCCTTTTTAGCATGCCTTCGTGGCCAACACACTGGGCACGTATTCGAGAGGTCCGTGGTTCGAGTCCCGGCGAGAGCATTGCTTATTTTTCACAACTCCTGCTTTAAAATATTTTGATATCTCTACACACCGTCTTTATTTCCATTTTACTCAAATTGAAATTAGTTTGGGGAAATTATCCTTAAGGATCCTAACAACTGATTTTTTCTCCCAATGCCAGGCCCTCAGCCAACTTCGGCTTGGCCATTACTAAGGCCAGAAGAGGTGGTCACATTATTACGGAGGCACCTAATAGGTGAGCCACCTTTGCCTCCTATGAAGGGAGACAGTTACAACCATACCTTCTCCGGAATTCGAACCCAGGCCCTCTGGTATCGCAGTCGGTTCCCCTAACCACTATACCGTCTGGGCGGCTACAACTGATATTTATATATATATATATTGAATAAGTAGTCGAATTTTCTATTTGTTGTGAAGAGAAAAATGGTATAGTGGTTTGATCGGAATGAAACTCGATTTGTTGTTCGGTTAATTGACTTTGTTTAAAGCTTGAGAAAACTTTTCCATTAACAAGTTCTGTTTGGAGCTTTAAATGAATAAGAAGATTAACTTTAGTTTTCCCTGTTTTTTATTTTAACTTTTTTTATCATTTTCTGTTCAACGTATGTTATCAAATTCAAATTTGCAAGTTCATGGGTAAGGGATCATGGTTCTTATAATCCTTAAGTAATTCTCTCATATTTCCTTTCCCATATTATATATATATATATATGGGATATATATATATATATATATAATATGGGAAAT
>KK113250.1:89399-113629 GCA_000611955.2 Stegodyphus mimosarum
GCTCTTACATATAAGTACAACTGCGATGCTCGCCAGATCAAGCACAGCGGGTTTGTAAGCTCCTTAGTGAGGGATAATTGTTGATACTCAGCTACATCGAACCATCCTAGGCACCCCAGTTCCAGGACAGCGGATTCAAATTTCTAACGCCTTTCCAACCAGAAAAAATCCCTGGGCGCATTGCTTATTCATCTCTCAACGCTCCGCGCAGTGTGCTCAGCCTATGAAACAGAAGATTAACCGTTACGCTATCCACTCGGATGGCTGATGCCACTATCCTCCGAGAGGGCATAGGCTTCTCTTTTAGACAGTAGGAATCGAGCTCGTATATTTTGTATCTCCGGTGCCGAGACCGTCAGTGTACAGATCTCTGTCACTGCAGTAAACGACTTTCCCCCAGAGGTGGATATTGGAGAGAAGGTGCGTTATATACACTGAAGATAAGGTGCTCAACTGCAAGTAGAAGCAAAAAACTTTGCTATATCTGCAAATAATTAAAACTTCTCTATTCCTAATTCCATAGCAAAGCATTTGCAGGTTTTAGAAGGTGAGGTCCTTAGAATTATGCTAAATGCTATAATTTATTATGAACACTCGTTTTGAATACAAGGCAAATGATATTGAAACTCTTACAGCTTTGACAAAGTTCTGTAAAAGCTAACAAAGTCGTAGATCAAGTGTATTAAAAGATAAAGACAGTTAACCCTTCTTAACAGATCAACTGATAAAAAAGTCTATTAAGCTCCTGACGCCGCTCTTCTGGAGCGCCAAAGAGTTCTCGCGTTGTACAGTTGCGGATTTTGAACGATGCCCGAACAGTCTTAGCAAAGCCGCCCGGTTGTCCGGATCCGCCTTCACCTGTCACTGGATAAAGACACAGGGAACTGTCTCCCATAATAAAAACGCCCACGCCTGACTTCATTAAGTTGGCCATGCTAGATTCAACGTTTCAGTGGCAGTTCGTTTAGCACATTTTTTAACCTTACTAATTATCCCATAGGCTATAGGCTACACATTGATGTATGAGCAAAGCCTTAGTAAGGTGTTGCGTGCCAAAAGAGACGAATTACCGGTATCTGATGCCCAAGAAGAGCTTATACAGTAGTTATGTTGTCAATACTTAAAAATACTCTATTGGCTCTATTGGCTAAATACTCTATTGGCCTATAATTCTGAACAACAAATGCAGCGTTGCTGTTTTTTCATCAGCTAAAGGATACCACTGATTAAACAATGTCTGTTGTCAGAACTGAAGCAGAAGGTCAAGCAATTTACGTCAATCTATTTCAAGTTTCTCTACAAAACGAACGATTTGCAAGAACTAGCTTTCTATGTGAGTTCAAAAATTAATGTCTCATAGGTATCCCTATAAGACTCAACCCTTTAATAAACTTACATTCTGGACTGCGAGGCTTTCCATTCGAGCTAAAACAGCATTGCTCATTTAGCGTTTTACGTGTAATGCATTTTTGCAATGACTTAGTTCAGCACTGCTTTAAGCACTTCTGCTTTAAGCACTGCTTTATAATGACGGCTGTTACACTGCATAATGTTGCTTCTCATCAAGCAAGATGAGCTACCTCGAATTCAGTTAAAAATCAAATGTCATGAAGTGTGCGTAATTATAATTAAAATGCATGAATATTAAAGTTCTTTTAAGAAATCATTATATAATTTTATACATTTGGATGCTAATTAAAACGCCATAGGCTACAGGTCCGGTGAAATGCAACTATTTTAAAATGACTATTGACTATTGAATCACCTTATATTCAAAAAATGTAAGCAGCAGGTTTAAGAGGCTAAGAAGGTTTTTCTTCTACTTTATCACAAATTCAGATATGAGGAACATTAATAACTTGCTCATAATCCAAGTTTTCACATTGCGTTATGCGTTATGCGCAACACACGTGAAAGATTCTTCCTTGAAATTTTAATCAGAAAAATTTAAATGAAATATTTATGGCAGTTAAAACAAATATCGCTTTTTTTGTACTTCAACTAGTCTACCCAAAATGTTGCTATTTAACGCGCAAGTGCGATAAAATAGACAGGAAAGATCGGAAAGAGTATTATTCACTCTAAGATTGTTTAATACTATCTACAGAGTGTTTAACTGAGTCTGAGAATACGTGCTTTACTTTGCTGGACATTAAACTAATACTTAGAGGAGAAAGAGGGAGACTCTATAATGTAAGCTGTCAATTAAGACCTCCATATGCTCGGTTGTTTACCAATGAATTTAAGTTTATCACAGATACTGAAAAGAATGGATTAGTAAACTAGTTTAAAATGGCACGCAGATGATCCTCCAACTTCAGAAGTAGTTATTATTCTACTAATCGATGGTCAAACAGATTCATCTCAAATTATAGACTGAGAGTAATGTTAAAAAATTCTTTTATAGGGAAAAAAACTGATGGCTTTTAGGTTTTATTTCACACCCAAAGCGGCGTTTTTTTTACCTTTTGTGTGTTAGCTTTATTTATTAAATATCATATTCTTCGCATTTATACTCTAAAATTTAATTCAACAGCAGTATCATAAAATATTTAAAAAGAGCATATCTTTAGAATTTACGGTGCACAGTCTCTCTCGCTGGAGATAAAAATGTTTTTTTTTCGTATACTGTTGCCATTGCTCGCTTTGAAATCGTTGAATTTGTTATATGAAATAAATAATGATAATAAAACAAATTCCAAGTTCGGGCTTCCAGATGCCCATATTGGAATGGAGGACTAGATTATGCAAAATTTGATGTCTCTAATTGATTTTTCACAATGCGAGAAACATAAATACATTCGTGCAGATTCTTCGCTATTTAATTTTCTTAAATATAATGCAGGGCTCTAATATTTAGTGGCAACAATTTGAAAAGTGAGACGCCGTTTTATGGTGGACGATACAAAATGCCAAAACCAAATTAATAGCCCTTCCGAGCAAATTGCCCGTTTGGGCTAAAAAGGATCGATTTGGTAGTATGGCATACCTTTGTTATCCAATCTTAAAGAACAGGCTTTTAACGGACCATAATACTGAGAGTAAAAACACCTCTTGTATACGCGGCAGTTTCCTTAGCTGGAAAATCTTAGTTATATTATATACCTTTCACAAACAGCAACTACTTTTATCTCTTTATTACCTATTGTATTGGAAATAAAACTATTACTACACTTTTGTTTTCTCTGTAGTACATATTGTTCAGATAATTTACTTACTCCTTTTACCGTACATTTACCGTACATTTACTTACTCCTTTTACCGGACTTACTCCTTTTACCGTACATTTATCTTTAATAAATGCAATGGGTGTTTGAAGGTGAATATGAGTAGTGAAGAAGTTATGTAAAATCAGACTTTGTTTTTCAGAATTCATTACATGTGAACTATTTGACGTATTAGCTAAGGGAAAAATACTTCAGTTGTTTCTTTGCTAACAACAGCCTACATGCACGACGTTTTAAACCTACCAGTCTGTCTGTTCTTGTAAATATTTGCGATATCCATTTTTTTATGATTTATTTAGTTTATCTATATTTATTCTTCTAATATTTCTACTTACGTTGTTTACACAAACACTAAAGGCTTCAATATAACTTAGATAAAACATTCTCAGCTTTTAAAAATTTGCATGACCGCGCTTACAGGCAGATATTTGCTGGATCAGTCAGATATTCCCACTGTTATCAGCAGTTTGCTTGTCATTTTGTCTGTTACAGGTACCCAAACCAATGTAAACGAAACAAAAATTACTAATTTCCATTTCTGCCAGATATAATTAAGCTTCTTAAGAAATATTTGACATTCAAAATGATTCGATGACAGGGAAAAATAACGAGCTTTCGTACTTTTATAGACATTTATAAAGCCATGTATTTTAGCTCGATCAGTATAAAAAAGAACAGACTTATCACCGAATGTGTTACAACAAATCTGGACATGAAATTAGAAAACATGATGTAAAATTAAAATAAAAAATAAGCCACTTTAAACCAGTCCAAAATTCGCATCATTATATCTCTTTCAGCCTCCGATCTTTGTCCGTAGACCTGAATAGTGGATCACGTGCTCTTTTGTATAATAAATAGATAAATTTTGTTTAATTTTTTGTATAAATACGAAATACTTGTATAAAAGTTAATTACAATGATCTTAAAATAGTGAAAGAAAATGCTAAATGTCTTAGACATAGAGTCGTGTCATACTGTATCTGTTTATTTAATATAGCCATTCCAAGGCGGTTGTCAACCCTCCCCATCTGCCCTCGGAATGTGTGACGTCATCATTGCACGGCACGTATTTCTTGCATCTGATTTGAGACTGTAGTTCAAGGCAACCTTCATTTGCCAGCTTTTCGTGAAGTGAAACTTACGTGACAGAAATGGAAGGAGGGGGATTAGGGCACTCGAACCATTTGCTGCAGCTGCCGTTTCCATAGTTACGAGGCAATCCGGGCAGTGCAAAAGGCACTCGAAGTTCCTATTTTAAGGCAATAGGCTATACTAAGCCTATTTTTATGAACGATTTTTAGTAACTACGTTTAGCGATGCTCCCTGTTAATTCAAATCATAATTTTGCAGAGTATTTTTATATTGTATTCACTACTTATTTGTAGAGTACTCACTACTATTATTTTATCCTCTCTAGTCTTTGGTATCAAAATAATTTAATCTTTTAAAATAAGCGTCATTAACATAAATAAATAATGGTTAGTCTTAAAGTTTAAAATCCTATACATTCAATAAATTATTTACTTTACTTAAAAAATTCACTGCAATGCTACTCAGAACTTAAATTTTATGAGGCCCAAGGGAGTTAGCCTAGAAGGGCTATTAATTTCGTTTTGGTATTTTGCGTTGGTTCACTATAAATGTCAGTTCACTTTTCGAATTGTTGTCACCAAATATTAGAGCCATGTATTGTATTTAAAGAAATTAAATAATGAAAAATCTGCATAAACGTATATACATTTTTCGCATTTTGATAAAACAACGGTTCCTAGAGCATTCCAATTTTGAATAACGTACGCTTCCACCCCAATATGGACATCTGGAAGCCCATACTTGGAATTTGGACTTTGTTTTGTTATCTATTTCATATTCTGTAAAATTTTAACGAATTTTTGATCGAGCAATGGCAATACGAAAAAAGAGCATTTTTCTCTCCAGGCCGCGAGACTGCGTATCGCAAATTCTAAAGATATGCTCATTGAAAAATTATTTTGCGATACTGCTGTTGAACTGAATTTTATGGTTTAAGTGTGAAGAACATGATATTTAATAAATAAAGGTAACACACAAAACGTTAGAAAAACGCTCCTTTGAGCGTAATGTAAAATCTGAAAGCTGTCGGATTTTTAATTATTTTCTTTTTTTCTATTTTAAGTTTGCTTTATTTAGCAGTTATTTGCCGCGCTAAAACAAGAAATAAAACCAAAGATATTCAGAATTATCCACTTTTAAAAGATTTTTTGAATTAAATTGTGATATTAATCTCTACATATAATAAAACAAAGAGTCTGTGTGTGTGTGTGTGTGTCTTTCGTTCGTGGTACGAGTAAGCTAATAGACTCAGGGCCACGAAATTTGGTACATAGGTGTCTTTACACAAGAGCCAGTGCACCTCGAAGCGAATTTTTCGAAATTCGAATTCGAATTTTTTTATTTTATGTTTTGTGAACAAATCGCGTCATTTTGAGACATAATGGGCTACAGGAAAGCGAGATTTCACTCTATACATTTCATTTTTACATCGTAGTGAAGCGTAGACACTTAGCTATTTTAGGAACTTAAAATAAATTTCGTATTTCAATAAATCGATTAAATACGAATTTATTTAGGAAGGTGAGCTTAACACCTTTTCAGCGGAAATTTTTTTAAAAAATACTTATTTTAAAAAATCTGTTCTTTATTTTCCTTTCAGTTTTGGACACGTTGAACTTTAATCCTCTCGACTCCTTTTAAAAAAAGAATTTTGGAAAAATAATAATATTTTGTGTTTTTTTTAATTTTTTTAAATGAAGCTTCCGAATACACTTCTCACATCTCAGTATTTTAAAATAGGGTTTTGGCAACAATTTTTCATTCTTATTGCTGTTGATAGATTTTTGATGAAATCACATCATTTTGAATAGTTTTATTCTTTTAAAAATTTCGGTTTGGCAACAATTTTTCATCGTATTTCTTATGATACTGTTTTTAAGAGACTGAAAAGTTTAAGAAATTAAAAAGTTGTTTCTTTTTGCAACGGTAAATTGTTTAATTACTTTATTAGGATAATTAACATTTGTATCGAGGGATATTGCGTATTTCATTGTAATATTATGTTTTAATTATATATAATTTTAATTATAAAAAAGTTTTGCATGATATATTTTAATCTGTTTAAGTTCTTAATTGGTTTATACCATTTGAGTTCTTAAGATTTTGCAAAGGGAAGTTGGTTAATTTATTTATTAGGATAATTAATATTTGTATTAAGGAATATTGCTTATTTCGTTGTATGCTTTTTATATGTAATGCATTTTTAACTGAATTTTTTTCCGTTGTTATTTGTTTCTTTTTCCATAAAATTGTTCTGCAGAATAAAATTCTGTGCAGTTTTCAAATTTAATGTTTGGTGTTTTCTTTAGGCATTTTTCTGGTACACTTAAAAGCCAGACGAAGGCTGGCCGCGCAGCGGCTAGTGTTTAATAAACCTTTTCTAATAATATTCTCTTAAAGATAAAGGAAAACTTCTAATAGTTGATTCTTAAGCCTTTTTTTATGAAAAACTCTTAGAGCGGCTTTTTAATATTAGAAGCTCTTAATTAGTTTCTATTTATCTTTTACTCGCGTGAATGCGTTCGCTATTTTCAAGCTATAAATTGTCATTTTAAAAAGACTGTTTAATGAGAGCCCCCGCTTGTATATATTAATAAGTAAATTCATTATTAAAATAAAGAGATATGTTTCTATTTATAACAGGTATGGATACTTAATTTATTAGTTAAAGTGTCAACTTAGTTTCTGAGTAATAATTTCTAACGATTTCTGCCCGTTATGTTTTTATATGGCACTCACAGTTTGATTATGCAAAATAAATCAAAATGTACGGTTGATCCCTTTCCATAAGCCTTCTTTGCATATCACTGTTTACCTTTATTATGTTTTACTGTTTCTCAGGAGAGAAGTTTTATTTCGAGAGGAAATGACATGAATACGGAGATTTGAATTCTTAGCTACCAGAAGGGAGGGGGCTACGGAGAGGAAGGAGCGAAGAGATAAAGTTTATTTGGAGGGTAGAAAGTGTGTGGGGGAGGATAAAGTAAAGGAAATGAAAAATAAAGTAAGAGAATCGTATTTTCGCATCAACGTGCTGGGGATGCAAAAACCGGTTTAAAACCAGTTACTAAGTGCTATAGAAGCGGATGGATATACAGATAGATATCTTCCCCGAGAAAGGGAAATAAGTAAAAGAAAAAGAGGGAAAAAGATGGAGAGGAAGGGGGAAAAGAGTTAAAAAGAGGAGTTGGAGATTTTGAAGCACCCAATTCTGATCTTCCCCCTTTTTTCCCTCTGTATTTCAGTTTGTTATCCACGGCTTTTTTAGCAGGAGAAAGAAGAGAGGGAAAAAATACTTCGGGAAAAGATTTAAGGGAAAAAATAAGAAGAAATCTCAAAATCGAAACGAGTAATGCATGCACGGATAAGTCCAAAAATTTTAGTCTGAGAAACGCAGAGAGAGAGATGCATCATCTGCAGATCTTACACTGAAGAAGGGAAGAGGTTGGGAGATATCAGAAGCGGATCCTCACTACTTTCAGCCCTCTTTTTTACCCCCTTTCTCTCTTTCCTTTTTCTCATATTTTTTGGCAAAATGCAAAAGAGTAGGCGGTACACCGACATCGAGAAGTGAATTAAATCTTTGGGAGTTGTTTCCAAAAAAATTGTTATTTTCTTTACGATAGAGTGATTAAAATGTCCAATAATATAATTTATTTATCTCCAAACTAATGTCATATAATCTTATTTTGAAACTAAGCCAGAACACTAAGCAAAACTCTATTAGGGCTATAAGAGATATTGTTTAACAACATGGAGTTTCAATGATAATAAAACTGTATAACATTAAACGCAATTTTATCTTTAATAGAACTAATAAAAAATAATTTCCGACGGGAATGTCCCAAAATCATATGACGTGTAGGATAAAATTTATGAACGCTAATCCCTTACTGCTGTTGTGAGGCAAAGAAGAATACTATATTCCTGGGATTTGTAGGGATATAAAACAGAGAATTAATTTTATTTAATGAATTTAATTTCAACCCAAAGCTAACACTGTTAGATATTCTATGGAGAATTCCTTTAGTGTTTTTCTCCTTTAGTGTTTTAAAAAGGGGTTATTATTCTCGAAACAGGATTTTGTGTTGGTTAACTATTAATTGCGTATCACTTTTCAAATTGTTGCTATCAAATATTATCGCCCTGCATTATTTTTAAAGAAATTAAATAATGGAAAATCTGCATGTATGTATGTATGTTCTTTGCATCAGGAAAAAACTAAGGCACCTACAGCTAGCAAATTTTGAACAATGTAGTTCTCCACCAGCACATGTGTGCCTGGAAGCCCAAATTTGTTTTATTTTTTATTTCATATTTTGTAAAACATAGCCAAGAAGACGGGAAAGTGGTTAATAACTCCAACTGATATACCAAAGGGCCCGGGTTCGAATCCTGGAGAAGGCATGGATGTAAATTGTCTGTCTCTTCCTAAGAAGTAGGTTCTTCCAAAATAAAGTGACTACCTCTTCTGGCCTTTGTAGGTACCAACGTTTAATACTGGCTAGTGTTCGCTAGTGGAAAAAAATATTTTGCAAAACTCTAAACAATTTTTGATTAACAAACTCAACGAACTGAAAGCGAGCAGTGGCAACAATGTAAGGACTAAAACATTTTTATCTCTACGGCATGAGACTGTATATCGGAAATTCTAAAGATATGCTGTTTTTAAATAGTTTGTGATTTTGCTGTTGAATTCAATTTTATACCGCGTAAATGCAAAGAACGTAATATTTTATAAATTAAATTAACACACAAAAAGTCGGTAACCAAAACACAAAAAAAAAAGTTGTGTAAGACATTTTACTAAGAAAACTGAACACTCCTTGTTAAATTCAGAAAAGACTGAAAAAAGTAGAAAAATACAAGAGTTGGAGAAAAATATGGAAACAATAAAATAAAAACATATTGCTGTGACTAATATGAAATAGGAAGACCGTTGGTTCTCAAAACAGCTTACAGTCTTCTCGGAATGTGTAAATACAGGTCATGTATGCTTTACAAGCGAGTCTTGTACCATTCTTCGTGTAAAACGCTAGCTAATTCAGTTAACGATGATGGCGGCGGATAACGCTCAAGCAGATTTCTCTCCAAAATAGCCCGTTAAGACTCAATTATATTGATATCTGGTGACTGGTGGCCATTGTAGATGTGAAAGCTCACTCTCAGTTCAGAAAACCAGTTCTGGAGTATGTGATCTGAATGAATAGGAGCTCTGTCTTCTTGAATACGGCCTCACCACTGGGGAATAAAATTTCGACGTGATCAGCCAAAATGTTCACATAATGGTTCACAGTAATGTAATCTTGCATAATAGTGATGGATCCCATGAAATACCACGATATGGCTTTCCAAACCATGACCGAAACTCCTCCATGTTTCCCTTTCGGCAGCAAACAATCTTTATCATACGTTTGGGACGGCGTTCGCCAGATATAAACCCGTCCAGAAGTCAGAAACAGTGTAAAGCAAGACTCGTTGGTACAAATTATAGTCTTCTACAGTTCAGGTTTTATCACTTTGGCCTCTTACAGACATTTTATGCTTTTATGCCCTTCGCGGTGCTGACAGGGTTTGAGAGTGCGACATTCAATTCAGCAGTCACTTTTGCGGCCGGAGTCCTCTTATTTTTCATCACAGTCCTCTTCAATGATCGTTTGTCATGATCACTCAACACACATTCTCGTCCGCGTTGTGATTTAGCAGATGCAGTTTCCCTGAACGAGTTAAAAATCTTAGATACTGTGCTTCTTGAAACACCAAACGCTTCAGCTACCTTCATTACGGAAGAACCCACCATACGAGCCCCAACAATTTGGCACGTTCGAATTCATTTAGCTCCGACATCATGCACTCACAACTGGACAGTACAGTGTCTCGACAAAGAATGACATTTGCAACTTATTCAGGATATTGTACAGGTGGGGCTATTGAGCAAATACATCACAGTCACCAACAGCATTTTCAACAATAAACATTTCTGTTCAAGCGTGTTCAAAGATGAGATATTTCCATACTTTTATCCAGTTCCGGTATATGCCAACTCTTAACACACACCGTATCGGGAATTCTAAATATATGCTACTATACTTCCTTAACAGTTGTGGGCTTTTGCTGTTTGTGTATAGCCTAAGAACGAAGAAAATTATGATTAATAATAAAGCTAAGAAGACAAAAAGAAATGGGTTAGCAGGAGTGAGTGCAACAGCAGGCAAGTAGACTGCAAGACAAGAGAGAGCGTAAAAGACCTTAACAAACCCTTTTTGGAGCGCCGTTATCTGAAATATTTCAGATTTTATTTTCTTTTAACTTTTTTGAAATTTTAAATCTCTGAAATAGAAATAAAATCGCTACGTATTTTTCATTCATTTCGTAAATTATAAATGTTTTCGTTTTTTTAGTATGCTAGACATGTATAACATAATCCACGTTTTTAGATTTGTTATTATGCCAGCCTATTATTATCAGAGTTTCAGCATACTGTTTCTCCTGGACAGAGTTTCAGCATACTGTTTCCCCTGGACAGAGTTTCAGCATACTGGTGATTATGCATACTGGTCATATGCATAGTCACCCATTGACGAACTGCGCAGAAATATGTTACGTCTCTGAATTTCTAACACCGTTTACTGCCACAATTTTAAACAGATACCGATTTTTGAAAATCTTTCACAAATTTTTCTCGCGCAATCAAAACTCACGAATTATTCTAAAACGTAGAATGGCAGCTTATGCTTAATTAATACCATATTCTGCCATCTATCGGCAAATCAAGGTAACTGTGCAATTAAGCCTACTGCTAAAAAAAGCTTGCGAAGGGACTCCCTTTATTGGCATAATTGTTACTAGTATTTGACACGAACATTTTAAATATTTCACGGTATTATGAACAAATCTGTATTTCTGAAAAGTTTAGAAAAGAAAATTTGCCACTTCATAGGAATTTAACTTTAATGAATCGATCATTTATACTTTCAGAAGGGGAGGGAGAACGATTAAGACAATGGTTTAAATTCAAAGACAGATCGGAGATTAAAATTTTTACCTCCTTCAGAATAAAATCAAGAGACTGTTTCGAGGTATGTATGGTATATCAGAAATATCTTTCAGCTATCAGAATGTTCGAATCTTGAATTTCAATAAAGACATAGGTGATTTTCGTGTTTCTTGTTTTGTAAAAGCTAATGATTACAATATTTCTTAGTGCGAACTTGCATTATATGATGGAATTATAACAAAAGACATTAAAGTATATTTCTCTATTATAAACTAAAGGCAGGATAATAAGTTAAGAAATTAGCGTAATTTTTTTTTAAATAAGGAGTGTTTTGTCCGTATCTTGTTTGATGATGGTCCGTTTCTACATCTTTAAGAGAAAAGGCCCTGCTTGCTTTTGGCCAGAATTCATGATGTCATAAAAAAGAAATAAATTCACAGTATTTTAAGATCTTCAATACCTTGCTTTTAAGAAAGAAAATGAAAATCAATATTTATCTTTATTTTAAGGCATAGCATTTTGTTCTTAGTTTAATTATCTTTCTATGAAAAAGTCCAGATTGACGATAGTACCTGATTAATTACTGATGCCTTCCTTTTAGCAACTGTCTTAAATGTGTTGGTAAATATGCCTCGACGATTAAAAGTTAATCGTTGTCAGAGATCTTTTGGCAAAACCTTTCAATAACTGAAATTTTAATTTTAATTAATGAGTTTGAACCTATTAAGCAGGATTAAAGTTTGAATTTTTTGCTGTTATGGCGAAAGTTAGGTTAGTCAACTTACACCTCAAGATTAGCCAGTTTAATTAATTTGGATAGTGGGAAAAAATCCTGCTCATTTGTCTGCAGACTGAAAATGTCTGGACTGTAGGCATCTTTTAGTTTTGTCTAATTCCTAATTTTTTTTACATATAAAATCATACTCACGATTTTTTTTATTCGCCTATTCCGTAAACTTGTGTTACATTTTGTGACAATGAGAGCTTATCAAAAACTGTGGAAGTTCAGCCAAAGAGAAAGAGAGCTAAATGCTTAGATCGAAAATTGCACTGTTAATTTCCGCAACATGCGGGAAGGATATGCCATTTAGGGAATTAGCTCAAGCCGCAAATGTTCCCTGAGGCAACGTTATTCGAGGGCGAGCTGCAGCTTAACTTCGTCACAGATCACCAGCGACCCATTTTAAAAAAAAAAGATACACTCCCCATATATATATATATATATATATATATATATATATATGAAAGTGTGAGTTTTCCAACTTACTCTGAACCCATAAACCTGATGCTCCATCTGTTCACTGGTACTATAATATGACGGGCGAGACACTGATGGGATTATAGGAACCGAATTTTGATTTCGTTTTAACATCAAGGTATTGAGATGTTTGAACACCAAGAGAAGAATATTTTAGCTTATTTTTTTAAAAATATTTGCTTATATTCGAAACAAAATTTAATCAAAACCTCGAATACATAAGAACAGTAAAATGATATCGTGTTCTTTGACAGAGACTCAATTTAGTTTAAATAGACTATAAAATTTATTTTTGAAAAATAAAGGCCAATATAACTGTAAATATAAGATTTCTGAAGGAGTAGTTTGCATAACGTTCTCTTTCTATGTCTTCGTTCAAACCACAATTTTTTCATCATAACTCTTTGTAGTTTACACCATAAAAGTCCATCCACATCTGTTAATCAGGGTTTCAGCCATAGCCAACCAGGGAAGGAAAATTGCGTAAATGTGTAGCTGGCTCAGAGAAACCAAAGACTGAAATTTGCTTCCCTGGAATTAGTGGTTCCTATACCAGATTGGCATAAAGTTGAAAAGTTAGAACTTTTAGGCAAATTCCTTAAACCAGTTTTTATATTAGGCTTAAACCGCTTGTAACATTAAAACTACCGTCTGACTGGAGCTTAACGGAAAGGCTAATTACTTGCGAATTTCATGCTTTCTCTGTATATAATGTACATACAGGCCAATTTCCAAAAGTTCTATTCTAAAGCATGCTATAATCGATTAACAAATATTATTTAAACATTATAATCGATTTATAAACATAGCAGTAATCCATTAACAAGCATGTACAGTAAAATACTATGCGTTAAGCATGTCTCTATTAAAATGACTTATGATTATTTCCATTCAAAAGTTTTTTCATATAACTTCGCTTATTTTAATGTTTTGCTTTGCACTTGCTTTGTTTTTCCAGTTTTAAGCACATGATCTTTAGTCAGACTACTGTTATTCTATTATTATTATTAGACTCTATTATTATTATTATTATTATTATTAGTCAGACTCTATTATTTGTATTAAGATCTAGTTAAAAAAATAGTCACAAATAATAATAAAAATAATTTCTAGTCATATAGTTTTTAAAAAGTAAAGCATTTGAAGGGAAGGTTTCGATTTGGGCTAATAAATTGCATTGACATCTTGGAGCCTTAGAATTTGTTATTCGCAGTACAAGACGAAAGCTAACAACTCAGCACAGGATGTCAAATTCAACACAGTTAAGCGGTGGCTTTATCGGAAATAATAATCAGAACAGAAAATGACATGGTCATTACATGATGTGCCATGGCCTACTATGGACCTAGGGGTTTCTACAATAGAGGGTTGAGTTATGGCAATATGCGCAGCAGGGGACGTTAGCCCCCAGCGCAACCCCATATTACCCTCCCCCCGTTAAACTCTACCCCCCATCCCCAACTTTCGTGCAACTGGCACTTAATAAATAGATGAGTTACTTACGCACCAGCGAGCGAGGGAAGCACAACGTTTTGTACTTTTCAATATTATAGCAGACTTTTTTTTTTCAAAATGATTTTTTTCAATTTTTTTGTGAGAAGCGATGAATGTTCAGAAGCGCTTCTTTGTTAATTTGCGAAGTTTTTTTCCCTTAACCCTTTTTTGTCTTCGAAAGTTAAATTATAATTGTTATGTGTTATTATGTTATTTTTTGCCTCCTAGAGACCACTTAATTACAATATTTTTCATGCCAAGCATCAGTGATAAATGGTAAAGGACAATTTTTTATTTTTTTTCAACGTTTGAAATAGCCTGAAAGGTTTTTATGAACAGAATTCAGGCTTGTTGATAAGAAAAAAAATCATATCTCGGCACTCGCTGTCAAGAATGTTTTCTGTTTCTCAATGATGGGGAAAAAAAGAACCGACTTGATGAAACCTCCATAATCCATGCTTCAGAACACTTGACACAGTGCTGACATATTTTCATCAAGTTTAGCGGAAATAATTCAAACTAAGCTTTAGTCTATGGATATAATAATAGCTATTATATATGGATTAATTTAAAACACCGAGCGGCTTGGCAAGTTTGCAAAAAAATAATTTATAAGGACATATTCTACTTTTGAACCCTGGTAAAATAATTTAAAAATTTATCATTTCTTGCATAACTAATAAGCAGTTTATAAAGACAATTTAAATATAAATATTATTTCTTACATTTATTTTAAAAGCAGACTGTTTGACTGTGAAAAGGTATTTATTGAAAATGAAATAATAACTGCCTTAGGCTATAATGATTTTTCTTAATGTTTTGAATTAGAATACTGCATACTGCATGAAATTAGAATACTGCATTAATGCAGTATTCTAATTTCTTCAGCTTAGTCACCGAAATTATATTTATGTCTGAAGAAATTAATATGTAAATTTATAATATGTTATTATTTAGATTTTCCTGCTCTTTTGTAACATCCAGAAGGAAAAATGCGTACATTTTTCTAATATTTTCCTATAGTTTATCATAAGAAAACTTATATTTACAGTTACGGCATTGCAAAAATGCTGCAATTAAATTGTTTTTTGAATGCATCTAATATGTATAATTTCATTCGTACAAAAATAAAACTACATGTTTGTAAACATAAAAAATTAACATAACTAACCAGCAGCGTATATACATACATATATATATATATAACAAACCAGCAGCTCAAAACACGAAAAACGCATAAAAATTTCGTTTAGAAGACACACATATAAATCATATATATTTACAATAATCAAATAAGTAACTAAATCAACATAGTAACTAAATGTATTCTATAATTATTTATTGACAATATAGAAAAGACACAAGGTAATAATTGTTAATTTAGTGCGGTAATTAACAAAATTTAATTATCAAAAACGTAGAGTAATTAGTAAACTTTAGTGAATCATATCCAAATAGCGAAATTACTAATATGAAATTACACACAGTGAATGAATGAAAAATATTTTTACAACATGATTTAGCCTAATGTAGTGTAACTTCTCATGAATCTCCTAGCGTTTTCTCATCGCATAAATGGAATGCTATATCTTTATGTTATAACGAAATATTACAGGACAAAAATCTTAACTCGTAATATAAGACCAGCCGCGTTATACTGAAAATGAAGACTTCTGTTCAATGAAAAGAATCTAATATTTGTTTTCCATTGGCAGATTGTGAACAGTTACACTTTGTAACACAGTCCATTAATCTATACTAAGGCCAGATGTGGTGGTCCCTTTATTATGGAGACACCTAATAGGTGGGCCACCACTGTCTCCTATGAGGAGACGGACAATTACAACCATGCCTTCCCCGGGATTCGAACCCAGGCCCATCGGTTTCGCTCACAAGCTCCTCTAACCACTATACCGTCTGGGAGGCCGGAATCTAATATTAACTTTTACAAAATATAAGGTAAATTTAGATACATATGTATAAGACGAACATCAACAGCATTTTAATGAATTTCAGGCAACATAGTTTACAAATGAAAACCAGCCGAAGAAGAAAAAAATATAGAATGCAGCATAAAGCATGCAAAATATAAATGTATGGGATTGTATTCGTATATGCAATATAATCAGAACCACTTCATCTACATTTGCGCCAAAATTTATGTATTTAACAGGAATAAAATACAATGTATGTTTTAGGTAGCACGTTTTCATGACTATTGTTCATAAGCAATTTCTTTCATTTTCAGTCATTTATCCTGTTTTATTTTTTAAGAAAATCCATATTTTCATCCTAGATAATTGCGCAGATTTTATGAAATCTATTAATGCTTTGGGAGAAAATTTTCTGCTGTAAGAAGTATTATTTTATTATTTTGTGCATTATTTGACACCGTATTATGTTCATGTTGTCTAAATAAGATACTGCTTAATGATAAATACGAGTATCATAATATATATCAAGCAGTATCACAGGGGAAGCAGATCTATGTACGCATGTTGTTGTTCATAAAGTAAAGAACTTTATGAATACCAATCTATGCAATGGCATTCACTCACTCTAAAAGATAAAAGAAATTGTTTTTTCAGTCTTAAAAATTTTTAAAAAGCAGTATATCTTTAGAATTTCCGATAGACAGTCTCGCGCGCTGAAAATAAATACATTTTATTTCTTACAGTGTTGCCACTGCTCGTTTCGAAATCGCTGAGGTTTTTTTTTTATCAAAAATGTGGCAACCAAATAAAGATAAAATATCAGCCGAATATTTTTAGCTAAAAGTTAATTTTTTTTAAGAATGACGACTTATAGATATATCAAATAATTTTGCATAAAAACAATGAGTTATACATATTGCATAAAATTAATATTCAACAATTCTGAAATGCCTATATAATGCAAAACACATTTGATATGAACATACTGACTAATTGCTCGAAGTATGATAATGTTTGAAAGATATCCATGCTATTTAAATGCAAAAATGAACAAAAACGTTAATAATTAAAACAAAATAAATAAATTAGTTGAGGAAATTAAACAAAACAAAATCTGAAAGTTTTCAGATTTTATATTACGTCCAAACGGGCGTGTTTTTCATTTACAGACGCATACGCGTTTTGAAAACATTTGGGCTAACATTACTTTGGGCTGAAAATATTTAAAAAATAGTATATCTTTAGAATTTTCGATAGACGTTTCTCCCGCGCTGAAGATAAAAATATTTTATTTCCTACAGTGTTGCCACTGCTTGCTTTGAAATTGTTGAGATTTATATCAAAAATTCATTTAAGTTTTATAAAATATAAAGCAGACAATAAAACAAATTCTGAATTCGGGCTTCCAGGTATTCATATTCGGATGGAAGGCTATGTTATTCAAAATTTGATAACTCTAGGTACCGTTGTTTGTTCACAATGCGAGAAATATTATTTAATTTCTTCATATGTAATACAGAGCTATAATATTTAGTGGCAACAATATGAAAAGTGATTTAACGCAAAATCCCGTTTTTAGACTAATAGCCCTTTTCGGCTAACGCCATTTGAGCGAATAATTAAATAAATTAATAAAAATTTCCAAATTTGGGCTTCCAGATGCCCATATTCGGGTGGAAACGTACGTTATTCAAAATTTGATGGCTCTAGGTACTATTGTTTCATCACAATGCGTGAGAACATACATACATTTATGCAGATTCTTCATTGTTCAATTCTTTTAAATATAATAAAGGGCTCTAATATTTGGTGGCAACAATTTGAAAAGTGAACCGACATTTATAGTGAACCAACGCAAAATGCCAAAGAGAAATTAATACTCCTTCAGGCCAAATCGGCTCTTTGACCTAAAAAATAAAACTCTACTGAAGGAGGACATTTCCTAATTATGTGCACTAAACGTGCTTTCAAGAAGTGAATAAAAATTTTAAATTATGCGGTTAAAGTTACACAACTCATAACTATGTCTGAAAATCCAATTTCGTTTCAAGACATTGATCAGTTAATGAGTTGATTTATGTCTGTTATTTCTTTGATGCAAAATTTGATGTAAAATTGTTCTTATAATAATATATGAATAAACGTTTCTTGCATTTATTTTGAGGTCTACAGAAAATTTCTTACATATTATTGGTCTGAGTCATACCTTATTAATTTACACTTAATATATTAACTTTTTATGATAGTTCATAATGCAATTCTTATATTTTTCGTAACTGAACAATATAATATTTATGACATAGCATTAATTATTTTCAAACACTCATTATGAAATTTTTTTTTGTGATAGTAATCTAAAAGTTGAAATAAGATAAAAATTACCAAAAGAGTGATTTCTTCACATTTAAATTATTTTTTTAGGATCTAAAACTCTTAGTTTTATTTTTAAGAAACCAGTACTGTTTAAATATACTTCAGAAAAAAAATGCAGTATCCTTTTCCGGTGTGACTTAATGCAATACATATTCCCGAAATTAGGAAAACAGAAGAGTAAGAAGTAGCACGTTTCGTAAATGATGCCACCAGACAATTTTGAAATTTAACACTGTAGAATACTAATCTTATAAAAAAATAGCAAAATGTACGTATAGCAAATAATAAAAACCATTATATTTTGCAGTTTTTAATCGATATTGAAAGCTGAGCAGACGGTATAGAGGTTAGTGAAGCCTACTGCGGTACCGAAGAGACCGGGTTTGAATCCCGGATAAGGCATGGATATTTGTAGACGTATAGTGTCTTTGCGGCATAGGACCACTCTGAATATATGGCGAGCCGAAAGTCCTCTTGTGTAGTTTGGTGGTGCGGAGAGTGGTGAGAGACGCTTGGATAACCCCACCCCGGGAAGCTGCACCTCAAAATTGGGGTTGAAGTAGCGATCCAACCTCCTTGAGGCTTTGTAAACCATTCTTCTATACGTAGACAGACAAGACAACAATAACATGGCATCGAAACGTATGATCACAGCTCAGCCAGCATGGGGGCTACATTTACCTAGAGTGTCCGATAGAACATAATGAGATAGACTTCATTTTAAAGGTCATCCTTTGGCCAAAAGCTGGGGTCCTCAGTATAACTCTCTCCCTTAAAAGTCAAATAAATTAACGAGTAGTTACCGGAAGGAATAAAAATGTCAATACGCGAGCTTTAGTCACTGCAAACCGGTTTCTTTACTTTGTCAGATAAATGGTTTCTAAAAAGGAACGTATACTTATAATATAACGTCGTACACACGAAGAAGTTAAGAATACATTTACATATATTATACAAGAACTCTAAACATAATACTATACTTCTACACAAATGCGTATATTTTGCAGCGTAGTTTTAACTTTAAATAATTTTATATTCCATTTGCCATAGAAAACGTTAAATGAATTTAAGGCTTTTTTTTTAAGCAAAAGATTTTTATTTGTTGTTTACCGCCAGGAAGCTTTGCCTGTATTGTGTTTCATTTTTTAATAATTCTGTATCAGACTTTAATCTTATTATAAGAACTTTATTCGAATCAAAATGCATGTTATACTTTGATTTATGAAAGACCTAGCTCCTCGTTTCTCGTTACTGAATATTGTCTTTGTTTTTGCTCTTCGGTTTTTAATAACCTTGCCATAAAAAATGTTTTCGTGATGCTTACCTTTCAACGCGTAAGCTCAGTGCCAGGTGAAAAGACTCCAAAACGAAATTTCGTTGGCTTAATTACAAAACTTAACAAGGTGAAAAGATGCGGACTTTAACTTAATAAAGTTATTAAGTGAAGATACGGTGTAGATTTTTTTTTCCGGAGCGTCAGAAAAAAATTGCTGCGGGAGGGATAAATTTGGAAAAAAACACAAGTTTTTTTTTTCTGGTTGTTTAAAAAATAATTACTGTGGAAAAAAACATGATAGAAATCCCTTTAACATTTAGCTCTCGGAAAGAATGTTTTTCTTCTCTTTTGCAAGAAATAGTTTTTATAACAAGCGGTTACAAATACAACATGGAGGATTTGATGGAAAAATGCTAATAAAGTAAGTTACATTAAAGCCTTTTTATGAAGTTATCAAAAAATACAGTGCGAAATGTTTTCTTCAGAATACTTTAGTCGCTTTTCGTATTTTTAACTTTAAGCATAGCTTTCTTCATAAAACAACTCTCATAATTTTTATATAATGAAAAGAACTCTAATCGTTTAATCCAAACTCAGAAGCAATAAATTAGGAAGAAGAAATTGAATAACCATATACAGAGCGACAGTATGCAAAAAAGGACTTCGATGCGATTCCTTCAGGGAGCCTAATATTTCATGAATATGTAAGCTAACAAGAGTTAGCTTATATATTCACGAAATCTAATGGACAGACATAGTTCTTGTAAGGAGACAGTTTTATGATTTTATTTTTTTATGTAAATGCAAGAAGTCATACCTAGTATAAAGAACACAGGCAAAATCTTAAAAAGATTCACAGTAACATCTTGTCTGCCTTCAGATTATCTCTTCATGCGCGACTCGTTTCTTATGACCCTTCTATCTACTCTATGCTATTCTACTATTTTTTATCACACTTCTAAGTGTCAGTATTTTGACTAACTGTGGTCAGACATCCATAAGAAAGCGACTTTCGTCACAGCATGAAATCATGAAACTTTGAGTGCCTGTCCTTTATTTAGAGCAGAGAGAAAAAAACAACAAACATTTATTAATATATATATATATAATTGTTTATATTATATATACATAGATAGATAGATATATAGATATACATATACATATACATATCTTATGTTCATCTTTGAACTCTTTATTAGAATCTTAATTTGTACTTTTTGTCTTTCTAATTACATAATTTTATAGTACAAAGGGTTGCGAATGTATGTAGGGGCAAGGTCTGAGCATTTGAGAGCCGCTGAAAGTTGATTTAAATTTGAAAATTTTGTTTAAAAAATAATGGTTTTGGAATCTCAAATGTTTTACAGGAAAGAAACATGTATTCGAAACTCATTAATCAACTTAATTTAAGGCTTCAAAGCACTTTTTTCTTGATAAGTTCTGTTTGAAGAGTTGAACTGAGCAGATTAATACTTCATTTTATTTTTTATTTTATTGTGTATTGCTTTCAGCATTGTATAAGTATTTATAGTTTAATTTTTACTAGTACACCCTTTGGGTTTGACTTTCCTCGAGAAACAAATAGTTAGAACCTTCATAGGAAAATTAATTGTAAACTTTAATTTAAGCTCCGACAAAAAAATTCTATTCTTTTAATAATTATCTATCTATATATAAATATATATTTACTGATATTTAAAAATCGGTTTTAAAGGCGTTCCACCAACACGTATTTTCTTCGTACTATCTTAGTCTCTACATTGATCGCTGCGTTCTAATTCAATCCGTGATTTGATTTTCAGATTGTATTTTTGCATTTGCTTTCGTTTTTCTGTTCTTGCTTCCAATTGTCCTCAGTATATAAATACCAAATTTTATAATGTCGAATATTTTAGAGTTTTGTTTCATACATTAAAGTTTTGGCAAGTTTTAAATCTAAAGTGACTTTTGCATTGAAAGGAAATATTATATGCACTTCAAGAGCCACTGTGGATAATGTTCCCCGGTTTTCAAAACGCAGAAAATATTTTGAAATGCTTTACACTTTCTTTAGCAAAAATAGTTTTTACGTTTTTCTTCTCGCTCATAATCAAGAACGGCTTATTTTATCCGAAGGCGTTAGACTTCTCATTTTCTGATCAATATCACATAGATTGCAGCAGTAATTATGATTGCTAACCTACAAAGAAAGTTATAAAGACAACTGAGATAATAGAAGCTCATTAAAGATAAATAATACCGGTATAAAACCATAATTAGATAAATCGAAAATAACAAGGATATTTTATTTTTCACTTGTTGATCGCGTTGGTATTGCCCCTGTAATAAATAATTCTGTGCTATGAAAATACAACTGTGCGTTTCTCTAAACATCTGAAAGAAAATATTTTACCATTCATTCATGATTTAAGTTAATTTAACTAAAGACATATATGATACATAAAATTTTATATGGTGAAAGGGCTATGTAACTTAAAGGTGTTATAAAAACGTATTCTGTGCATGCAATATATTATCAGAACAACCGTTGTTTATTCTTGTGGAAAAACATATTTGTAATCATAATACTTCAAATGTCACAAAGCTGCTTAACAATTCTATTTTGGTTGCTCTAAAATTATCCTTTTTCAAGATCGTAGAAATTGTGGAAAAGTGCTTTAAACATTTTCTTTGGGAACTCGCACTTAATGAAGAAACAACAAATTCAGAACGAAATGGAGATAATTTCTTTTGAAGTTTGAAGTTTATTTCATCTTTCTTTCTCTTAAAAATTACCAACTACTTACTTTCAGGTTCTTTTTCCCCAAAACGTTGAACTAATCAGTGTTTCTCTTAAATTATTGGAAAAGATTATGATATACAAGGCTACTGACACACAGACTTTATGACTGAAAATGAATGCCTTATTTGCAACAGACAAAATAGAGAAATACAGCATACTAAATAAAATTGAAATTTCTTTTTCACTTATAGAATTATGGATTTACTACTAATATGCATTTAAACCTTCATGGGTCTGGATTTACTTTTATGAAAAATAAATAGTTATGCTTACGTTCAGTACTTTAAACATAAAGGCAGAAAACTCAATCATAAAATTCCATCTAAATACTCTTTGAAGTAACAATCTAACAAGAGAAATAAAGAGCTAGTTTGAAAATATTGAACAAATGTGTCAGATAACCGAAGAAAATATATCCTTATTATGTCCACTTTTGGCTCACACAAAATTTGTTGGAATATTTTTCAAGGTGCCTTTGCTTCGTATGCAGATCACATTTGGAGAACCGTTGATATGTATAAGTAATTAATGGAAGTAATTACTTATCAGGAATTATGTTTTGTTTATTTTTATCTATACCATAGGTGGGGAACCTGCGGCCTCCGCGAGGTTCTTGTGCGGCCCTTTGCCACCTAGTACAAAATGGTAGAGTTCGTTTCAAACAACTATTGTAAATCAACGCCGTGACAGTTGCGCGAAAAATCCCGCCAAAGACAGTCATATTGTAACATGACGACAGAATACTAGTCTGAAACGGACTCTAACACTCATGAGCGATTCTCTGGCCCACAGCCAGCAGCGCCAACTACCTTGTCTAAGAAGTAAACAAAACTCGGTTTCAGATCTCCCATTTGAGTGTCACACCTTGCTTTGGCTTCTCTGACTCGCATCTCTCAACGTTTCCCTGTTGCGATCTTCAGCAAACTGTAGTTAACAGTGCGTGCTTATAACAGGTACACGGTTTTATTGTATTTCTAGAAAGTACACACTTTGTTAAAGATATTATTTGATATTCGTTTTTTATCCATCATGTCAAATAGTAAGAGAAGAAAATTAGGTGATGAAAACAGAACATTTAATGTAGAATGGGAGTTAGATTTTTTCTTTACTGCTGAGAAAGATAAAATGATGTGTTTGTTGTGCAATACAGTTTTAAATACTTTAAAAAAAGCGAATGCAAATAAACACTATTTGCCTCATAAAGAACATAAATATTTCGCTTTAGAAGGTGAATCACGAAAAGCTGCACTTCAAAAGTTGAAAAATGAGAAGCATCATCAGCAGGCATCTTTTAGTGCCTTTGTAAATCAAATTCCGCCGCAGTTGCGGTTACGTATAAAATAGCACATATACTTAGAAATAGGGGCAAACCATTTAGTGACATTGAAAGAATTAAAGAATGTATTGTTGAAGCAGTGAGTATGTTAGATCCAAGAAATGTCGACAAATACAAACAATTACCTCTTGCAAGAAGAACTGTAACAGATAGACAGCACGAATTAGCGCAAAATGTAACAGAGCAACTTCATACAATTATACAAAATGAAGATGTTTATTTTTCAATTGCTTTAGATGAAAGCACTGATAAAACAGATTCGGCACAAGTTTTATATTTTATTCGTGCTATAACTAAAGATTTTCAATGTTACGAAGAACTACTTGCGTTGGGTACACTAACTGGAAGAACTCGCGGAGCCGATATTTTCGAAAACTTCAAAGAAGTATGTAATAAATTACAATTGAATGTCAGTAATTTAGTCAGTGTCTGCACCGATGGCGCACCTTCCATGAGAG